>JAAGAY010148151.1:5999-19335 GCA_011801015.1 Ardeotis arabs | reverse complement strand
ACAAGTCGAGTCTGTTTTGCCCGTAACAGTAACTTTAAGGATCTCTCCCTGTCCTTATCTCAAACCTCAAGACTTTTTCTTATATTCTCTCTCCCTGTTCCCTTGGAGAGTGAGGGGAGTGAGAGAGAGACTGCATAGGCCGGTCCCAATCGGGGCTAAACTATGACAAAAGTTTACAACTTTTCATGTCATTTTTAGACAATTCAAACTCTCAAGAATATCCCAATAAAGAAAATCTAAAATGGCAAATTACCTTTTAAGATGAGATCTTATTACTGAGAAACCATGATGACAAAATATTACTATCTGTTATATTAAAAATTAATTAAGAAATTATTCATTTGTTGCAAGTGTAACATATGGTCAAAATCCACAATCAAATATAGCTTTCATGTATTACAGTTAAAATTAAATATTTAGATCATATGATGGAATAAATAATGCTGGTGAATTCTTAACTGTATGCAATTATATGTTCAATTCTACATTGAAAGAGCTATGAGGAATCAAAATCTTCAGTATAAATCCAGTTACAATATTTTTATAAAATGATTAGCTGACCACAGATATTAGGTTCAATTTCTCTATTATTTGAAAAAATAAAAATACATACACAGTTTGAAATTGTGTATGAGTACATAGACACACTGATATTCATATCTATTTTCTTTTGCCTGTTTTGAACTCTCCTTGACAAAGGGGAGTTAGGGTGTTAGCATCAGAGTAAGCTGGCTTTGATTATTCTTTAATGTATTTTGTACAGTAACATTGCACAGTTCAAAACATCATTTGATCTTCCAGTGTTGTCTGTGCTACACATATCCATGAGAAGTAGAAACTCCAATAATGCTCAATATCAGGCTCCATTTAATGACTACCTTTTTTTGAGATCTCACTTACCAGTAGAGATTTATTTGACATGGATCTAAAAAGCTGTGTTCATTAATTCCCAGCACAACTGAAGGATTAACTTCTGTTTGCTGATTTGTATGACTATATAACAGAAGACTGTAGAGGTCATGTAGGTGTTGACCTGATTATATCTTCAGCTTTTACAGCTCGAAGATGAATTGTAACAAAAAAAAACCCCAAACAAACAAACAAAAAAGGACTGAAGCATTACTGACACTGACCTGCACAAAATGCAATTGTGTTTTATAAGCAAATACCTCAAAAAGTATTTAGTAAGCGTGCTCAATCAATAAATATTTGTTGAAATCTTGAGGTCTTGAAATTGTCTAGGCTCCAGAAATGATATATCCTTTCTATTCCACATACAAGGGAAAAGGAAGACTTTATAACTATATAAATATAGTTATATTATAGTTTTTAATATATATATATATAGTTATATAGCTATATATAACTATATATTTGATGATCAGAGGGCTGGAGCACTTCTCCTATGAGGACAGGCCGAGAGAGTTGGGGCTGTTCAGCCTGGAGAAGAGAAGGATCTGGGGAGACCTTATAGCAGCCTTCCAGTACCTAAAGGGGGCCTACAGGAAAGATTTAGCAGGGCCTGTTGTGATAGGACAAGGCATAATGGTTTTAAAATAGAGGGAGGTAGATTCAGCCTTGATGTAAGGAAGAATTTTTTTACAATGAGGGTGATGGAACACCGAAACAGGTTGCCCAGAGAGATGGTGGATGCCCCATCCCTGGAAACATTCAAGGCCAGGTTGGGTGAGGCTCTGAGCAACCTGATCTAGTCGGAGATGTCCCTGCTCCTTGCAGGGGGATTGGACTAGATGATCTTTAAAGGTCCCTTCCAACCCTAACTATTATATGATTCTATGGTATAAGCTAGTATACAGATTAAAGACTTTTTAAATAATACATACCTAAAATAAGGCATGATGAGGTCAGCAGCTCTGTAATTGATTCAGTAACTTGTTTTAGTGAAATAGAAGTATTTAAAAAACATTTGGCTAAATATAAATATTAAAACAGCCACAGGGTAAACCAGACTATTCAGAATTGGTATAAAGAGCACAGTTCTGAGAAGTACTTTTTCTTACTAACAGCTGATTTCCCATACATTATACAAGATCAAAACCACGAGAAGCAGTCCCTGACACCTCCCAGTTGCTCCTCTTACAACCTTTCTATCTCCCCTTCCTCTGGATGTGTCTGGACGGCCATGGGGTAAAGTAAAGAGCATGCAAGTTAAAACTAGCCCAGAAATAAATAAATAGAACGAAATAAAAATCTGGAATTGCTATTTTCAGTAGTGACTAGTACTAACTGAAGGTGTGTGAAAGCATACTGAATCCTTTACAGCTTCATTTAAGATGATTTTTATTTGTATGTTTGTTTTGGTATTATCTTCGCATTGTTCTGTTAAATGCATTAATCCTGATTTAAGCAGAGAAGCAGTTGACAATTTATAAAACCACTCATTTGTAAAAGCTACACTGAAATCATACACTATGATTCCAAATTTAACTATTACTAAAAACCAAACAAAACTTAACAAGATATTTTCTCGTACAGTTTTGATGCCTGCACAAAATGGCCAGTAAATGTTTCTATTACCTAAACAGGAACAGAATATAAGTTAGGATTTATTGCAAAGTTACAGCTAATCAATACTTCTTCTAACCTAACCAAGAGTGCAAGCTAAACAAACCTCCAGTTCCTGTTAATCAGCCCTTTCTTGCCTTCTGAATCAGAGAACAGTTGAAGATGTGTACTTCAATCTAAAAACCAAGTAAAAATATTCAACTAAATACAGAGCCAGACCTACCCATAGATTAAACTGTAGGTTTCTGATTATTTATTTTAAAGCACTAGTAGTTTTCAGACATACAGGTGAGGTGATTTGAGGGCTAAACACACATAAAAAAAACCTCTGGCATGTGGATGTGTATATAAAGATCTTAAGAAAAACCTAGAAAGCAATTATCATAAATGTAATAGTTGTAGTGCCAATTTTGATTACATAATATTAAGCAGAATAACTATGTGTATGAAAGGATAATTTTCTTTGTCTACATTAGGATGAGATGTCTTCAGTGATCTTTTAAACTAAGTGATGGGAGAATTCTTTGTCCCTTGGGAAATAAGGCTTCATTTTTTTAGTCATTTAATTGATCCTCCTCTCAGTCTGCCTAGTATAAAATCATCTAACACTTTAGTTCATTGAAGATACACTGGTCTGAGAATGGTGGAAATGAGAACATTTCCATTCCTTTTAGCAGCTATACAGCCAGGTATAAGTTTATGAATAAACATGGATGCAGAAATGTTCAGACTATGCTAACACTACAGATGTGAATTTTTTAAAACCCAGTGGCACTGATAGCATACTACAGGGTCTTTTTTTCTGTCTGTGCAGCAATTAAATCTCCAACTATTTAACTCCTCTCCAGCAATGAGACCCCAAAGACATCAATTCGTATAGCTGTTCTCTGCATATAATGACAACTTGGCTTAAGAACCTCTTGTTCATTTTGTAAAGAAGGTGGTGCATTTGACTTTAGACTTTCTATGAGCTCTTGCTAAAACTGTAGGCTCCTAGGAAGGAAAATGAGGATTTTGCAGAATTATCTTACCTTGAGAAAATGGTTTTGGTTTAATTTAGATTAGAAACTCCTTTTGAACATAAAGGACATGAAATAAACATATGATGTGTAATGTTTCAAAGCAAAACAGTGAATAGTACATGGGCTTAATGCTTTCACAATTATTTTAGATTGTCTCAGAAACTTACAATATGATAAGACTACCACGATCACTAGCTGCTGAAAATCCAATCAACCCCAGATTGTCTTCAAACAGACCAATGTTTTGTACACAGAATAAATATTTCTACTTAATGTTTATCTTCTGCGACTAAGTAAAGCATAAAACTGTATATTTGGTAAAACATTGTAATATAGTTCCTAGGAATTTAAGTCACAGTTATATACTATAACTTAGAAGTTATGCTCCAAAATAAGTCATTCATATTCAACTTTTTGTTTGCATTTAACTAAATTCATAAGTCCAGTGTTTAATGGTGAACACGCCCTGTGGAATAGCCATGAGATGAGAGTCTGTTGATCATGTGCAATATTGCATTTATCTTTTTTTGACCTTTGCAACTAAAGTCTTCTATAATGGATGTGCCACTAGAATGGTGAAACAGCAGTTCATTTACAGTTTTCCTCCTATAAAACTGAATTACTACAGAGCTTTAATTATATTGTAACAGTGGAACCAGAACCTTCTTATATACTGAATATAAGAAAGAAAGAAAACAGACAGTGAAACAAAAGAAGTGAAAGAAGAAGTAGAAAAACTGATAGAAAAGATTAGAAGAACCTTAAGGTGTGAGAAACAAAATCTGCTTCCAATAAGGAAATCATGCTTGTACTTTTATGATGTATTGATTTTCAAACCTCATTTCCCAACAGAAAATTATTTGGATGAAGATTCCTGTTTCACTCTTTCCATAAGCTGTTGCCTCTCCTTCTTAAAAGAAACAGAAAACATGAAGTCATGTTACTGACCATGAAAATATACTCTTCAAAAGATCAATCAAGCTGGTGGTTTTAGAAATCTAGTTGCATCATTTCTCCCATCTGTATTTCTAGTCTTTTCTCTGGAACCAATTCAATGATCTTTGTCTCTTGTCTACCTCCATTTAAAAAAAAAAAAACCAACCCAAAACCGTGAAGCAATGTAAAACAAAACAAAACAAAAAAAAACAATGTTATCATCTTCTTCCTTTCAGTTCATAAACATACTCTATACAGTTCTGGGTTTTTTTTCCTCATTAATTAATTGCTCCAAAGTTGGAGTTTTTTCACTTTCCTGTAAATGGAAAAATAAGCACATTTGTGTTACTGCAAGACACCATCGCTGCTGAAATGTTTCTGGAAGCACAGCCTGCACTGAGTTAAACCTGCAGCAGAATTCCCCCAGGGAACAGGCTGCTTTCTAGAATTAATAAAAACTCAGCCTCTATTCTATGATCTCCTACAGCCTTATTCAAAAGTAGCATTTTGAATACTATTCACTATTTTGAAGCCTGAATACAAACCCGTTTGAGCCAAATGGAATATTTCTTTTTGTTCACTGGAATTTAGCTCAGAAGCAAAAAGTTCCCTTTCAACACTGAATTTCAGGCACTCTTAATACATTTTTCCAATACCAACAGCTTTCATACTTTTAAAAGAGATACAGCAGTTTCTTCTACTAATGCTGCTCCAGCAGAATTGCCTTTGATATGACATCTTTAGGTACATATTGTAAATAGAAGAATTGGTAAACAAAGCCACAGTAAAGCTTCTTGATAGTATAAAATCTACACTAAGCTATACATTTTATATCAAGAAGCTTTACTGTGGGAGTTGCAGCTCTCCAACTAATTCAATTTGTGAGCATAATATTAAATATTAACATGAAGGTTCTGGTGCATACTATAGCTTTACAGTTCAAAAAACTTTGAAATATTCAAGTAAAATCAAATCAAACTGTCATTTCAGAATGTGTAGGTGAATAGTATCCATAATGAAATGAACTATATTAAATAAAAAGCGCCCTTATTTCTCTACTGTCAACATAGAAATTAACTTGAGAGAAGCAAGCAACAGTATTTATATGCAGCTGTAGTAGTGATTTTACTTTACATTTGCATATTAAAACTTGCATTCCAGCAAAGGAAATGACTTTGATAAATTGCCTTACACATATTTATTGCATATTCTTATGCATCTTAAAAGAATTCAGACAACTTTTAACATAAATTTGAAATTTAACACAAGGAAAATTTTTATATCCTTTAGTTTTTTAAAGCATTTTTCTTTTCTCAGAGAATTGTTAATAAATCTTGCCATATGCTTTTACATTTAAAAGTTTATGAAATTAAAATTTGGTTAACTTTTTTCAGTCTGTTGCTCTTATTGACTGATATGCCTTCAAAAATTGTTTAATTTTATAAATTTTTCAAGAAGAGTGACTCCTGAAAAGATCTGAAGTAACATTATTTTTTGGTCCTAGATTTGTAGTACTTTTTCTTGCCTTGTACACTGAAAGTTTATGTTCTATACTATTTTTCAGACTAGCCATGCACAGAGCTATGTTATGATGATTTTTCTGGTATCACTATGCAAACTTTATTGCATATTATTTGCTATTTCTGAGAGTATAAACAGAAAAATGTATCTTCTTGACTTCCTCTGCTAGATGAGGAAAAAAGTACAGCAATGGCCATTCATGGGTTCAAACCAAAGATACACTTGGTATCACAGCCTGTCTCCACATAGTCACAACAGAGGCTCCCTTGCAGACAGACTCCTCTAGACTGCATCTTCTTGCTCCAGAGGCCTCAGCTCTGGACATTTTTGTTGCCTTTCCTTGGAATTGGCAGTGAATTATTATCCTGCATTCACCTTCACCATCCCTCTTATGATTTTATAAACCAAGATGCCATCTATCTGCCTTCACATGATTTATACAGACTTTTTATCATGTTTTCTGTCATTTTCTCTTTTCCAGCCAGCAACATCCCAGTCAAAGTAGTCATCCCTCCCAGAGAAGCTGCTCCCTGTCTCTGATACTCTCTTTGGCCCTTTCTATTGTAGCAGCTCTGAATGGGGCAATTAGAATAATGCAGAATCGCCAAAATATGAGGGCACCATGGATTTACGTAGTATGCTAATGATGTCTTCATTCACCCTCTATTCCTTTAAATCTGTCATAGTTTAGCCTCAGTCAGGGCCAGACTATACAGTCTCTCTCTCACTCTCCCCACCCTCCAAGAAAATAGGGAGAGACAATATAAGGGAAAAAGGCTCGAGGTTTGAGATAAGGACAGGGAGAAAATCCTTAAAGTTACCGTTACGGGCAAAATAGACTCGACTTGGGGAAAACTATTCATTTATTACTAAAAACAAAGCAGGATAATGAGACAGAGAACAAGATAACCTCCCCCCACCCCTCCCTCTTCCCAGGCTTAACATTATCTCTACTACCTTCCTCGCCCCGAGCGGCACAGGGCGGAAGAGGGAATGGGGGTTATGGTCAGTTCATCACGCATTGTTTTACACCGCTGCATCATCGTTGGGGGAAAAAACTCCTCACATTCCTCCCCTGCTCCATCGTGGGGTCCCACCCACGCACCACAGTCCTTTGTGAAACTGCTCCGGCATGGGTGTGTGAGAGTTTCAGTGATGGTCCATGTAGGCCCACTGTGGGAAATTACAAGCTGCACACAGCTGCGAGAACGCAGTCTTGGAGAGGGGAGCTAGGAGGGTTGTTATGTCAGAGAGGGGAGCTAGGAGGGTTGTGACTGAGCAGTATGGTGCTGCTATCTGGGAACCGCTGCTGGCCAGCAGGGCACGTACTTGGCAGGCCTTGCTGCATGCGCTGGCCACGCGTACATCAACACCTGGTCAGTACTCTTCCACTGAATCTGCTGAGGGTATAAACAGAGGCGGCACAGAGCAGAGGGAGAGAGAAAGGACACAGAGCACACTCTATGAACAACAGGGGACGCCCTGAAGGTGCTGCGGCTACCTCCCTGCTCTGCTCTGACCCTGCTGATCATCATCCTCCTGCTCGGCAGTGTCTCTGGCTTAGTTGGGATGGTAAGACTCTCATAAAGTGAAAACAATATGCTGGTAACTGCTTATGCTAGGAACTGTAACTGCTTATGCTAGTAACTGCGTATGCAAGGCTATAATAGAGCAATAAATACTGTTGTGCTTTTAAATATCATATGTTGGGTGAGCTTTGTGCATAGGAATCCTATGAACTGGTTACAGTGGGTCATCTCGTCCACGGGGTGCAGTCTCTCCACAACGGCTACCCCAACAGGCCCTCCACAGGCCACAGCCTCCTTCAGGCATCCATCTGCCCCAACATGGGGTCCTCCACGGGCTGCAGGTGGATCTCTGCTCCTCTGTGGGCCTCCATGGGCTGCAGAGCGACAGCCTGCCTCACCATGGGCTGCACCACGGGCTGCAGGGGAATTCTGGCCAGGAGCTGCATTACTCCTCCCCGTCCTTCTTCACTGACCTTGGCATCTGCAGCCGTTCCTCTCACAAGAAAAGTTCTTCACAACAGGCTGTCAGACGCCTCTCAGGTTCTCTTCACATCATCCACCTCATGTCCTCTCCACTTCTTGCAGCCGGGCCGGGCCGAGTTGGGCCCAGTCAGCTGCCGGGTGGGAGGCCAGAGGGTGAGGCCTGCAACGCCCACGAGGCCTGCGCCTCCCACTCTCTGCCCCCGCTCAGCTTCTTCACATCTTCTCTTCCTTTTTTTCTGTTTTCCCCTTCCTAAATACGTTATCGCAGAGGCGTTATCAGGGAACATTCTGCTACCAATTGGCTCGGCCTTGGCCAGCAGCAGGTCCGCCCTAGGCCCGGCCGAGTCCACTGAACAAAGGGGAGTGCCTTCTAGCAGCTTCTTACAGAAGCTACCACCTTAGGCCCCCCCTCACTAAGCAAAACCAGAACATAATCCTAGAAACTCCTAGCGAATGCTTGGAGTTTTGACTATGTGTGTGCTGGTGTGATTTCTTGATCCTTACACATTCATCTGCTGGATTACCTGAGTATTACTAAAGATGCTACACAGCTTCCTCATTATCCCCTTTCCTTGTCCCAATCCCATACAGAAAGTGGGCGATAGGAGGACACATTGTGAACTAGAACTAAGTCTAATATACAAAAACTAGATGTCATTCTGATGTTGCTGAATAATTATTCAGCATACTTGCCTTTATGGGTAGAAAGGTATACCAAAATGCACAGTTCTTTGTGTAAAGAACGACCTTTGAAAAACTGCTTCTGCTGTACCTAAGTAAGGCATACTTCATGTACCCCCATGAAGCTCAGCCAACAATTCCTCACCAGAAACCATTTGCTCTTCCATGTATCCTTTCTACATGATGGAAATCCATGAGAGTTGTGAAAAATCTGCAACAGTTGACAAGTCTGGATGTGTCTTATTTTGATATTCTTTCTGATAGAGTGACAGTATCTCAAAGCTGAGCCAATATCCCAAATCTGATATTACTCTCCATTGTAAAAAATGAAACATTTATTCAGTTAGGAATTTAAGTAACTGGCCTATGTCATACTTAAGGAGACTTTATTGTCCTACATGTCTGAAATGAGGAAGGGAAAAGAAAATACATTTATCAAATTTGTCTCCTGAATGTTCTGAAATGGTGATTAAGGTTTTGCAAGTACACGCATTTCTTTTGATGAAGAGTCTTTAGGGTGAAGTTCCTGTTGTACATATCATGTTGACATCATTGGAGATGTCTGCCTTTTTTCTTTCTTTCTTTCTTTTTTTTTTTTTTCCCAATCCCTCATGCTTCTGTGTCTCAGCTGATATTTCTTTCTGTGGCCTAAGGATGTCAAGAAGTAATTTTTTTTTCACTTTCAGCATGACTACAAATCCTGTATCTAAAAGACACAAAGCATAAATGGATTCTATTGACAAGGCCTAAACACAATGAGACAAATCTAGATGAGAACAGAAATTAATAAATACAGGTAAGAGACATTTTCAGGGGCCTTTTTATATAACAAGTAATATTTTGAACTAACTGTCTCATACAACAGAATTATTTTGCTGTGAATGCAAACTAATCTTTAGAGGTTTTTTATTTTGGTTTTTTTTCGGTCTTTTCTTGATTTTTTTTTTAATTAACTTGTTAACTTGATGTTTATTTAAGCTTTGATTCTTTTTAGGTTTTGACTACATAGTCAAAACTGCAGCTGTTAGTAATTGCACATCCTTCCTCAGAGATCCCCAAGAAATCTCTAACCTCGTCTCTCTCTTTACTGAATGTTAAAAGGTTGTTGTCAGTATAGTAACTGATTTGCATTTCAGACATCTGTTAAAACAGTGTCAAAAATACAAAATTTTATTATGTCAGAAACAAGATCTTTTGGCTTTTTTGTCTATAGGAAGCTGAAACTCTTAGCCATTTTAAGGTGGTATCATTTTTCATTGGAGGTCATATATAAATTAATCTTCTAAAGGATGACTTTTAAGTCTTGATTGTTGAAAATATTATTTTTTTATTTAGGTTCTCTCATAGGCTTTGTCTAGCCCAATCTGACAAATGTGTCCAATACTCTAGTGCAAAAATGAGTATGTTCTCACACAAACAAATGCTTAGGTCATGGTTCATCTTGCAACCAAAAAGCATAAAATGTTTTTTTTTTCTAATAATAAATAGTAATTCTAAGACATAATTTTTCATGAATAGGTGCTCTCTGTAGAAGCTTTTGTGCTTCAAGAATCATTTTTAAAGATAATAAAAGTGAACTAGATGGTGATTTGTCAACTTTGCTGATTTATTTCTTCTATTTTTCTGAGAAACTGGTTTTCATTCTTCTTGCAAACTCTCCCATAAACAGCAATAAGCTATCCTGCATTGCTCATCAGACTTATTAATTTTTCCAACAGATATTTGCGAAAGTCCCCTCTCTTTTTAGAAGACTCATCTACTCTCTAACAAAACCAGTCAATGCAACAACCATTCTCCTTTCCTCTATCATCAGAACATAGGAATGGCCATGCTGCTTCAGAACATCTTGCCCAGGACTCTATTTTACAATTATGGCAATAAAAGTATGCTTAGCAAAAAGCAAATTAGAGTATTCTATAGGTATCATTGTTGTTGTTGTTGTTGTTGTTTAGGTACTCTTTTCTTGTCTCCAACTACTTTCAGGTCATGAGATTTATTGAACTTAGTAGAGTTTATCTGTTTAATTACTTGGGTAATGCTAGTTATTCTTTTCCTTTTATGCTAGTGGAAAACTACCATATGAGTACTGTATAATATCAGTAAACATACTCATACACCATTACATAAACTAGAAAGTTGCAGAACATAGGAAAGGTGCATTGCAGAGGAACAGCATGGACAAGGCACTGGTAATATGCTGAACTGGTCAAATGTGTCTAATTGTACTATTGTCTATAGTCCAATAGCACACATTTAGTCTTAAATTTGGCAAACAAATCAGTTCTTTGTAGAAGAACAGTGACAAGAATTTTAAAAATGCAATGAATGTTGACCTCTGGCTCATAATAAGAGTATTGAGTTTTTGTTGTTTTGAATTAGTTAAGGTGCCCGTGGACTAAAACAGCACAGGCATGGATGTCATAAATCTCCCATGAATCAATTTAGAGAAGTCTGCAAATTATTTTAAGCAATATTAATTTTGAACAGAAGTGGATACAGATTCCAAACACAGTTTTTTATGTAATGAATGGCTTTCATTGAAGGTGGATTTTGTGCATAAAAGGTGGAAACATTTATTTTACCACATAACAAATTATTGTGTTTTCTTTAGCTGCAGCATCATGCAAATTATAATACAAGATTTACTGCTGTGGCTAAACAGTGTATGCCTCACAAAGTCTGAAAAATATTGGTGTTTCAATTATGTGAGAAATGTTTCAATTTCTGAATATCAAAACCAGTCCTAAATTCTAACATGAGAATTTTCAATGTTTCTAAATGTTATTTTTTTAGAAATTGACAGTTTTTACATTTTAACTAGAGGTGTCAAAAATTACCAATTGTATGCAGGGCACATACAGCTTTGGTTGGAAACCATGTCCAAAATAAATAGAACCAGTTTTTTAAGCTTCATTATAATCTCAATTAGGAACAGATTTTTTTTGTTGTTGTTTTTTGTCCTCTAAAACGCATTCTAAGGGCTACAGCACTCTCAAAAAGCTATTGAAAACTATGCATTTCAAACACGATACTCAACAAAATAACAGCAAAGAAAAATAACCCTTATTAACCCTTCTGCTGTCACTGTATTTCATAAAATTAGATTCTCACTGACCTAACTGTTCTTTCAAACAAATCATAAAATACTGGCATATTAATATCACTGAAGAGGAGCGGCTCTTTATTCAGATATCAGGTATTCATTAGTAGGTTTTCCCCACGCTAGAATGTGAGTCATGGATGAACATTGTCAGTCTCCAGAGGGAAAATTCAAACCTCACTTCTGTTCAGATCTTGTTCATCCTACTGAACTTTCCAAAAACAGTGCTCATAGGACATGGTTGTCATAGGACATGTATTCTGAATAGCTACCCACTGGCAAATACGTCGTCATCTTCTGCTAATGCAAGGACTTTTCCTGTGTAAAAAACTTAATCAATAATTTATTGTAAATGATGTAAAAATTACGGCCTTCATACAAATGCTAATGAATGTATGTCATAAGAATGAAATGAAAACTGAGTCTCCTTACAAAAGAATAACAGGATTCACTATTATGTGCCATCCTCATCTCAGACAATCAAGCACTGCTCCCATGAAGCAGCTATATTAAAGACTTCTCATATCAGCTGTGTCACCAGAAGGCAAGGTTTACACAGGCTCATAATCCTCTAGGTAGGCTTTTTTTTAAACAGGATTAAAATGAATTTGTAATCAACACCCACAAAAGAGCAGCGTAATGCAGGAAGGAAAGGAGAGACGTGGTTTATTCTCATGGCTTGCACTGTTTCTCACAGAAGGAGGGCAAGAGCTGCTAACAAGCCCTCGTGATTCTAAGACAGGCATCAAACCCATGGGGAGGAGACCATAGCACTAGAGCACAGGGTTGGGCCCCTTCCACAGCTGAGGAAATACAATTACCTCAGAACAGGGAAGAAGAGACTAATTAGTGTATCAGCACTGCACCCCAAAAAAGGGGCACATTTTGCCTAATGTAATGACATCTTGGGTACCATTTCTCATGATTATCTTCATGGGCAGCACTAATCTACAAACTTGAACTCAAGTTTTTCAGTGAACATTTCACCAAACTTCTCCATCAAGAGATATAATGCACCTTACCTATTAATTTCTTGCTTTGAATATGTATAATTCTTGCTTGCCTTTTTTATGCTGACTCTCATAGTCAGTGCTATTTATGCAATGTATATGTTTATGCAAATAAGAAGAAAGTGCTTTTGCACAGAAGTGGACTTAATAAAATGTAAATCAAAACCACAAAGGTAAAGCACAATTCAGGTCTTTCTACAGAAGTAGGAAGGGCACCAGCACAATGATGTCAGGTTTATAGCTATTTTTTTTCTCTGTGACTAATACCTTGTTGTAATGTGAGTATGGGCCAGGGTAGTGCAAATAAGTCAGTATTCAACATCTGCATTTAGAGTACAATATTAAAATGAGAAAAAAAAGTCAAGTATTTTATAATTAGGATGAAGATGCAAGGTCTGCTGTTGAATAAGAAGGATGATACCTATGTGACCAGAAAAACGGTGGAGCAAGGGAAGGAAGCTTTTATTTACAGATTATATGCGACAATCAGATAAGTATCTTTTTTTTTTTTTTTTTTTTTTTTTTTTT
>JAAGAY010148150.1:0-35498 GCA_011801015.1 Ardeotis arabs | reverse complement strand
GCCCTACTGAACAGCCTCTCCCCATCTTTCTTGTAGGCCCCCTTGAGGTACTGGAAGACCGCTATCAGGTCTCCCCGGAGCCTCCTCTTCTCCAGGCTGAACAGGCCCAACTCTCTCAGCCTGTGCTCATAGGAGAGGTGCTCCAGCCCTCTTATCATCTTTGTGGCCCTCCTCTGGACCTTCTCCAGCTGGTCCATGTCCTTCTTATGTTGGAGGCTCCAGAACTAGACACAGTACTCCAGGTGGGGTCTCACCAGGGCAGAGTAGAGGGGGATAATCACCTCCCTTGACCTGCTGGCCACGGTCCTCTTGATGCAGCCCAGGATGCTATTGGCCTTCTGGGCCACAAGAGCACATTGCCGGCTCATGTTCAGCTTCTCATCGACCAGCACTCCCAAGTCACTCTCCTCAGGGCTGCTCTCCATCCATTCTCCGCTCAGCCTGTATTTGTGCTTGGGATTGCCACAACCCAGATGCAGGACCTTGCACTTCACCTTGTTGAACTTCATGAGGTTGGCACGGGCCCACCTCTCCAGCCTGTCCAGGTCCCTCTGGATGGCATCCCTCCCTTCCAGCATGTCAACGGCACCACACAGCTTGGTGTCATCGGCGAATTTGCTGAGGGTGCACTCTATCCCACTGTCCATGTCGCCGACAAAGATGTTGAAAAGGTCCGGGCCCAACACGGACCCCTGAAGGACGCCACTTGTGGAATTCATTGAACAGAACTGATACTGCTCATCCTGCCCTAAGTGGAGCTCTTGCTTCCATGTTAGTGTGCTCACCATGAGAGTGTTGCATGGAGTGGAACATCATCTTAGCTATACCCTATTATATTGTAGTCCCTGATGCCAGTGGTGCATGGTGAATACTAAAATCAACAGGGAACTCAGTGCACTATAACTTTTTTTTTCACAACACTTCTTCCATGGTGTGAAGTTGATTGATGTCTTTGATTAGCCCAATTTTAGCATAGAGAATGATGCAGTTTCTTCTCTGCCTTTTCTGGAAATAGTAAAAAATGCAAAGCCTGATATTTCTAGTTGGTATTTGTTGACTATAGGTACTGCACATTTCCTTAACCTCCACTTAAGGATTTATGTAGTGCAACGTGAGTGCATTCAATAGTAGACGTAAAATCCATTCTCTCTTCTAAGGGATATGTACAAGCATATATGTAAACAATTAAATTATTTTATTTCCATTCTGAGAAACTTACAAATCTAGCATCAGGATCTAACAATCTGATTAATGACATTTTAATTAATTTTAATTATATATGTACTAATTCAGCTTCAGTTAAATGTTTTTATTAAATAGAGCTTTTAAAAGTTCAAGTAATTCATATTAGTTTAAATTAAAATGGCAATGAGCATTTTCTAGTAGTAACGTAAAAGTTGAAGAACTTCTTTTAATTAAAAAACAGAACTGTAAAAACTCTAAAAAATCATCCGCTCAAATTATTTCATTATTTATACTAATAGAAAGTCTCAATTGAGTTTTCAAAGAGCTCCATAATGAAAAAAATAATCAAAATTTAATAACCTTTATTTTCTTTTTTCCTCTTTTTTTTCATCTAATTCATATAAATAAAAATAAAATGTAGAGTATTTTGTGAAGAGGGGGTATGCAATCACGTTTTATGGCTTACATTTCAATTGTTTTTAAAATAGTCGATGACACTATGTTTCTATGAAGTTTTATCATTAACTTCAATGGTCCCATAAAAGTGAATGAGAAGTTACAATGTTGTGGTCATCTCAGCAGTTAAACTAGTAAAAATACGTACTTTTTCAACCATGCATACAATGGTAGTCCCAAATGATTGCAACCATTGTTGGGGATCTCTTGTTCTAACTATCCTAAATTCACCTCAGCATCAAATGATAAGGCTCTGAAAGACTTCTCTTTTCAGGGAAGCAAATAAATCACAGTAAGGACAAAATAATATGTATCCTCATTTCTTTTTTTCAGAGCCATGTCAATTTTTAGCTGAAGCAATTTCTTTGAAGAAAAACATTAATTAGGAGAGATGTATATTCCATTAAACTTTATTCAATTGTTCCATTAAAAGAACAAAGACAAAATAAAAAATGTGAATATTTTACTTGGAACTTTTAGAATGATTTTTTTTAAATGAAAATGCTTTAGTTTTTTATTCAAAAATATTTACATTTTGAATTTTTCCCGCTTATTTCAGGTGGTGTTTTTTTAAGTGGTAAAATCAAAATGGTGGGGTTTTTTCCACTGTCCTGATTTGTTCTCATTGAAATATTTCATCTGTTCCTCCATTCTTCATGTTCCCTCTCTGAAAGACCTCAAATTGACAACAACGCAGAAGGAAATAAAACCCCTCTACTTTCAGTTTGAAACACTAAAAGCAAACTAACAAAAAATCCCACCTTGCAGGTCACTTGACAGCGTTTGAAAACGCATCTTCTGAAGCTAAACTGAGCTAAACCAGGAATTATTCTCATCATTCTAGTTGTGATGGTTTAGATAGGAAGGAGCATGGGGAACGTCTAACCATACATCAGGTGTGCATGGAGAAAAACACAGGCATGAGGAGACTGTAGAGGTAAACGAGGCTGTTTGCTAAAGGCACATGGACTAGTAAGATAAATATTCTCCTTCCGAGTTCAAACTAGTGTCTCTGAAGAGCATTGCAGCACACACGTGTACTCACTGGTGTCAAGGCTGCCTCTGCATCGTGGCACATGGCTCGTTTGCCACAAGTGTATCTAAAGGATTTTATTAGCCAAATGAAACTCCCTCAGAATTCAAGAGGCTGTGGATTAGCAATGACCTTGTATGAGAACATTTCTAAATCAAAAGAGAAAAAAAACCCAGGCACGTACCAGTCACTCTCGGTTATCTTTCTGTCACTCTCTTCCTCTACGGCGGGTCTGTTCAGCGGCAGGTGGTGCTCCTCCTGCTTCCTCTTCACTGCCCGTTATCTGAGGCATAAAATCAAGAGATTGGGTATGTCCACACTACAGTAATAGCAATGACTCTGAATGGGGTTGAGATACCCATGCTGACTTTTAAGCAGCTATGTTCGGGCAGAGGAAGCAGTCCTGTAACCCTGGCAGATCAGTTCACCTTGGTCCTGTGGATACGACTGATGCAAGGACAAATGCTGTGTCACTCAGCAGTGGAAACAAATCATAATCCTTTCGTTCTTAACCTTAATCTTGATTCTGCATATTAAAATAGACTTGAAAGCTAAAGAAAAAGAGATTATAATTTCCGTACTTCATTTCACCACTAAGGCAAGACCTTTAAATATTCACTGCTAATCAAGGACTGTTTGGGAAACAAGGTGCCAGAAGGTGACCGTGGATCTCTGCTCCTAGGTAGGAGCCCTGTTAGCTGATAGTAAAGCAAATGAAAGTTAGGTTTTTAAAACAAGAGTAAGGCCAGCTTCTGACTCTAAAGGGAGATGTCAGCTGTTAAATCTCCTCATAGTCCAGCTATTCATGTCAAGGATTGGTCATTCGAACTTGCTGTCCCATAAATATCCTGTCTGTCCTTTGTAAAAAGAGTGAGAAACAGAAATGATTATGTTAACATAACTACAAGCCCAGCACAACTATCATTATGAGGTAAGAGGGAAGAAGTAGAAAATGTGGAAAGTAGGTCATTCAGCATATGTTAATGTGGCCTTTTACTGGAGAGAGTAACAGAGAATTTTGTATAACAGCCACTCCTTCCAGAAAAATAAAGATATGTTGGAAGCAAAATCATTCCAATGTTAATGTCTAATTCCACAAAAGATTTTTTTTTGCAGATGGCTGCTATTTTTTCAAGCCATGGATTTATGAATATTATGTATATGAATACTATGTATATTAATGCACAGTATTTTCTGTAAGAAAAGAAATAATCTAATTTACACAGTATCCACCCATTTTTACAAAACTAGGCATTCACATAGCAATGCAGTGAGCTTGAACAGTTAGACAACTTTTAAGATTCGTCTTTGGAAAAAAAAAATAGTTTTCTTATATGTGTCAAGCACATGAAAAAAGCATGGACTTGCAGCCTCTTAGAAGTAACAGAAATTTCACTCCAGAAATTTTAGTGCTTCATAGTTTGGTGTTTTACTAATAATAAATGAAAGAAAAAAGACTCCTTGCTAAACTGCTTGTCTGTGTTTCTCTCAAAGTTACACATCTATTCAATCCCAGTGGAAATAATTTCTTAACTTCATTTTAGTTACTAAGCAAAATTTTACAGCTGACCTACCAAAGGAAATGTAGTCTTACTTCCCCAAGTCCATTTAAAAAGAGCTGCAAGGAAAGAACACTCTGACCTCAGCAGTGCAGGGCACCATGGAATTGGTACAGCAGAATTTCCAAATCTTGCATTAGCATTAGTGCAAGATTTTTAAACTCTTTCACACTTTGCAGAGCAGAATGCAAATTTTCTACAATTTTAACAATTACTGGTAAGGATACTGAGCTAAGGAGTTGTGACATCCAATAAAGTAAAACATCTGTTAGCAGGAAAAGACTATGTCTAATCCAAGCTGCAAACTCCTGTTCTCCAGGTGGACATTCCTACGAAAATCACGGAAAAGGTGTGATCCTAAGCTGTTAAATGAAGGTCAGGCTTAAAACCCTGAGTCATTAGGTCTGTATAGAGTCAGATCAAAATATCTTCCAGACATCCATCTTTTCATCTTGCTGTCTCAGATTCTGAAAGCTATTCAGGTTCTTAATTCCCATTGAATCAAACAACTTTGAAGCTCTGTGTGTTCTGGCTCCAGCTAGGTCTGGAGGAAATTGCTGTCACACACCAGTGCTGGCTCATATAGGTTTTCATAAACTTCCATCTGTACTGCAGAGATAGTACCACTTCCTGAGCTTTTATAAGGCTGTGAATAGAAATGAAGACCTGAGAGAAACTGGTAGTATTGTAACAGAAGTTTTGTCAGTACAGTAAGTGGTATCTAATGCTTTTCCTGAGGATGGGGTACTGCAGGTGTTCTCACTGGCTTCTGTGCGCCTTGGGATGGTACGAGGTACTATTTTCAATCAGTGTTGGAAATTATGTGTGACCTTAAATGACTAGTGATGAATAAATACACTGAGAGACTCTCCAAAGCAGGTAGGTGTTGAAGGAGAATTGTAGTTTCTGACAAATAAAGAAAGAAAGGATAGAGAGACAGCAAGCTACACAGAAACAGAAGAAAGAAGACAACTAAAGATAATTTTTCTACACAAAATTATGCATCTTTCCCACGGGCTCCTTGCAACTAAGTAGGAGAAAAGTTGGATAAACAGGAAAATTATGTAGAGCTTCTTTTTGTTTATCAGGAACTCCCCTTCCTTCTGTAGTTATTTTGTGCTGAGTTTATGCACATGTTTGTGAAGGACAGTGTCTGTGAAACATTGCCATGGAGTAACTGTCCCTTTCTTTAGTGATTTTCCTTCAAGGCCTACGAAGTCTGTTCCTACTTGCTTTTACTGCACTGCTCTTTTGCTCACACAAATCATTCATCTCTGATTTAAATACAGAGAATAAGTGAGATTTGTTCTTTGTGATTATGACAGAAATCTTTAAAGATGAAGTGCTTTTAGCTAGTTTGGGATCTAGAGTCTCTGGGCCGGAAAGGGTAAATACAATGGCGACGACTGCGCAATACTTCAGTCTTGACATGACCACCTCTTCTAGCAAGTACAGGAAAAAAACAATATGTTCTTTACCCTTCTAAGCAAACAGTTATTCATTATTTGCATTAAATGCTGGTTAATAACAGTGTGCCTGAAGTAGCTAGAGATTTCTTTATTTTATTTTATTTTATTTTATTTTAATTTTGGTGTCTTGGTGTTTTTTCCTCTTTATCCCAAGGCATTAGGTGGATATTTTCATCATGTAGACTGGCTCATTTGTCTCTGTAGCTCTTCCATTCAATGCATGCTCCCACTACCTGGCACATAGCCCTTCAGCTAGCAGAACCAATTAACCTCCTTCTTTTTCTTTAAAAGTGAAAAAAAAGCCCTCATCCCTCCTCTGTACTTACAATAGGGTTAGCCAAAGTACATATTCACAGCTATAAATATATCTCTTGGAAAACTGTGAGCATGTGCCATGAATTAGATTTATTTTGTCTCGGGAAATCACACTTAATATGAAACTACAGTTTCTGACCTTTTCTTTGTTTTTCATTGTATTACTTATTAGCATAAACTAACATTTGTACTCCCACTAAAATCCAAAGAGGTGCTGACATGCTTGTGGAAATGTAAGCTTGCCGGATAAATGACAAGCCAAAGGGACGTCTTATCCGTGCAGTTGCTGCGGTGCATTGCAGAAAAGTGAAACATCCTGCAGGTCAAGGAGGTGTTACAGAGTGAACACCATTACCTTGACTGAATACAATCAGTTGGTGCTTGAAAGCACCAACATCAGCTCAGGGAAATGTAGTCACTCTATCAAAACAGGATTGACAAACATTGTTTGAGCCACGTGGGCTTCTTCCAGTTGCAATATCTATGACAGAGATGGGTGGATATCCTTTAGTAACCACTTGGCAAAAATTACCCCTTATTACCACCTAAACCCTAGATGAAACACATGGTTTGTTTTGATTTTTGTAAAGGGAAAGGCTTGATTAAACGGTTTCTGTTTCCCCAGAGTGTTTGTCAGCTGTAGGTTGGAATCCTTATTAATAAACTGAAATACTTAAAATTTCTTTTAAGGGATTTTATGAGAAATATTTGTATGTTTTTGTCTTTATTATTTTATATACCATTTGTAATATTTCATGTGTGCTTATTACTTTATTAATTTATTAATTACCTTGAAAAAGGACATGATATGTATGGGCTAGCACCTGCTACAAACACGGTCAAGGCTTCTGCTGACTATTAGGGCCATTCTTTAATTCACTGAGATCCTTTTACTGCTACCCAGAAAAGGACTGAAGCTTTGTAAGCAGAGGTAGCACCTGAAGAACAGCTGTGGTGGAAAAAAATGAACTGTGAATAAGAGTCTGAGTGGAAATAAGACTATGGTGTTTGGCCAGATATCTAGTCCTCTGTGCTTGAAATACCTATGATCTTTCCTAGGAAGGAAAATGCAAAAATCAGATTAAATAGGAAAATCTGACTAATTTTGACACATGCAGTCCCTGTTAAACGCATGTTTGTCACTCATAATGTTAAATTTGTGACTTGACCCCAGTAATGTTCACTTTATTCTCTGTGTATCAGTCTTCCAATCACAGATGTTTGGAGCATCTCTGTGAACTTTCCTATTCTGAAAATTACAAGACAATAATTCATAACTCCATCGAGCCCGTTTATATAAAATCCTCGCTACCCATTTGATATCACATCATTACAACAGTTTCACACAAACTCATGCATAGTGATCTGTTTAACCAATGTCTCTGGCTTTGGGAACATTGAGAGCATTGCCTTTTGGATCAGTGAAAGATAAGAGGATTCTTTGACAGCATATGTTGTCCATGAGTGCTCCACCTAAACTGTCATCAGTCCCACTACCTTATGCTGAGTACGGCAATATGCTAATGGGGACTCACTCCCTCTGCTACAAGGTAAGGTTCCTGGTAGCTGGCAGTTTCCTCAGTGACCAGCTCTTCCAGGACTTTGCTGAGGAGCGTAAGCTGAAGTGTTGCAGTTTCCAAGGCAAACTCCTGAACAAAGCTGTAAGAAGCAGCCATACATATTCCAGTTAGAGGTATGGCTGTGCTAACCCTTGTAGCATCACAGGACTGTGGCTTCTGCTTATCTGTAAGGGACTTCTACCCTTGCAACTTTAGCTGCCTGTACTGCTAGAGGCAGAAATGAAGAAGGTGCAGCCCACAGGGCTGTGAGCAGCTGTGTTGTGTTTGCACGTTGATCTGCACTAACAAAAGCAAGCTGAGAGGAATCATCAGATCCTTGTTCCTAGGTCATCTCTCTACTCATTCTGCCGGATTTTTTTCTGACTATGAGAAATTCTTTACTCAAAGCTTTCTCCTCCCTAACATCTCTTGCTTCCTAGAGAGCTCATTTTGTTTCCAGAGGTCTCCTATAACATGCAGGCTTCCAATCAAGGGCTAAAGAAACATCTACAGTTGCCAACAGAGCTTTAAGGTAGGTGAGTAAGGTAATCTACAGTAATAGTACCTTGGGCATATTTTGGTACCTGCTGTGAATTTAATGTGAAGGTAGGCAATCAAGTACACTGCATTTGATCATAGGGAAGAGGGGATAGTTCTGCAGAGAGGTGTCTTCACCCAGCTGTGCAGGAACAGTGTGCAATCTGTGTGTGAGGGTGGCATGGGCAGACTTGAAATATCTCTAATATGTTTTGTGCTGCCTAAAGAAATTTAGCAGATGTCCTCCCCTTTCCAGCCCCCAAAATACTTGAAATGTAGGAACTATGATTAGCTGTATGATAGCAAAGTTGCCTGACCTTCTTACTCTAAGACCTGCTTTTAAAGCAATTTTTTCTCTTTGTGAATCCAATAGACCCTTTGGAGCAGTTTTAAACTACCTAATTGTGTGAGGGAGGGGGTTTGTTACAGACCCATTCAAAAATGGGTCATTACCTTCTCACAGTGATGGAAGGGTTAAAATGAAATTAATTGCTTTTGATTTGGCATAAAACCAAATGCAGGTAACAGATTTCATGGGAAGAGAGGTGGGGAAATCAAGGAGCACTGATTATTTGTAGTGCCTACTGAGTCAGAAACAATCATAACACAGGAATCAAGGCCTGCTGCGCAGGTGTGAAATCGAGAAGTCACACGCATCCAAAAATATATTGAATGCAGCAGATGCTGCTGTGATTGACCTTATTTTGTGTATGTTAGGTTTGTAACCTTGGACAGTAGGTAACATGTTACAGGCAGTACATAGTCCTGATATCAAGCGTGCAGTCCATTTGTTCTTTGCCTCAACAGATTGATTCAATAATCTGCCAGCCCCTCTGATCCAAAAGTGGCTGATCTTTCTGTCCAAGTTCCAAAGACCCATGCACACGTCTGCTTCCATGTGTTCCTTGTAATGTTGTTTCAGATCAGAAACTTCCCCCTTCCCAGAAAAAGAAGGAAGTGGCAATTAGTTCTGCTGTGACGTCAGACAAAGAATAAAAAAAGATGCAGGGGAAATATGTTTCCCTTCTCAGCTTATTCTTAAATAAAAATGTTGATTCTTTCCAACCAACTTTGTCAGTAATCAGAAAGGAAAAAAAAAAAACAATAAAATATGGTTGTTTCCCTCTCATCTCTTTTTATCCACTATTTCTTGAATATTGTTAACAAATTTTGCAATACAGGAGGCATTCAGAGTGGTGATGCAGTGAAACTTCCAGCTCTGCTTGGTGGGTTGGTTCTGAGATCTAGCTGGTCACAGCTGGGATTTCCATCAGCCCATCTTCAAATAACACAACCAGTCATGTCACGTGGAATCAGGCAATCGTTTTGCTTGAGTGGAGCTCAGCCCCACTGCTGCCTTGTTCAAAACTCCCACTGTCTTTAATACGGCCTGAATTTCCCAGTTTGCATAATGCCAGGTAACCATTGCCCCAGTGAAGCAGATGAACTTGCCTTTATGTAGGCTGTTAAAAATGACCATGACCTCTGCCACCTACTCCGGGGAAAAAGCCATAAACCACTGAAAATCAAAATTAATTGGCAAGATGTTTGAAAAGAGCAGGAGCATTCCTGCGAGAAGTGCAGGAATAGCAGCAGCAGAATCACCGCCTCTATGTTGTGTCTTCTAACCTAAATCTCTTCCATTAATTGTCCCTCTTCTCACATAGCAAGAATTTGTCAGTAAAGGAGCGGAGGCAAAAGCTCTATCTCATGAAAATTTAGTGTTTATCATAGCTTTTCCTATAGCACACTTAGCTATTGCTTGCTCTGTGATTAAAACCTCCTACAAGGGAAACAGAAAATAGTTAGGTTTTACACTTCCTATTGATATTGCATGTGAAGGGTGCCCTATCAATTAATAGCCTTGTGTGAAAGCTCTCCTCTTTTTAGAGTAGAAAAAAGTAATTCCAAGTTGTGGGTTTGTGTCTACCCACAGTGCAACTTCCACCTTGTCCCAGTGCTACTTTCACTGCTATCTGCATGTTGCACACCTTTCTCCCTCTACTTCATCACGTCCTACTCTGCCATTAAAGCAGAAATACATTAAAGTGCTTCTTTATAACCACCAAATGCTTCAGTCGCTTTTCCTTCCACCTTTCTTAGTTCCTTGTGCTGGCAGTGCTCCTCCTACCTGTTCTCTGATGGATCACATATCGTAGTGTATACAGTAGAGCGCGGTAAGGCTGCATCTCCTGTGCAGCACGTGTTGTCACAATTATACTTCTAGAGAGCAGGTGCAGAGTTCTGCCTGTCTTTCAGGTGCTGTTCTGTTGTTGCTTGGTAGATGAATAAATGACTGCACGGATCTCAAAGCAGAGGTGAGCCCTGCATACGTAATTGCTAATACCTGTTCTTACTTTTGAATCAAAAAATGTAGAAAGCTTGTGCAAAAATCTGATCTTGGCGAGGAAGGGCGGGGGGGCAGGAAGCAAAAAGCCTTTTTAGGCTTGCCTCTGCCTGCCTCTCCATACAGTTGGCAGGATGGATATTGCCCTGTTGAAACAGGATCTGCTTCAATTCAGAGAAAATATTGGTGAGTGAATTATTTTACCATCCACAACTTCACCACTTCTGTTAGCTGAGCATATGTCATGGTAGTGCATCACCTACTTGTGAAGGCTGAGCCTCACAAGGTGGAATAAAACCTCCCAGGCCAGAAGAGCAAGGCACTGTGGAGACCTCTGGACCTCAGCATGGTGACTGAAAGAGGTGGGAAGACACACTCCCCTGGTTTGTCCTTTAGGAAGGGAAAAAAGCAATACATCCTCTTCATTTCTATATCTGTGGGAGTAGACAAGAGGAGGGAGAATCAAATGTGGATAAGGGGCAAAGGATGAAAAACTACAGGGCTGCTCTGCAAATTTTTTTGAAAGAATACAGAAGTCAGAAATAGATTAAGACTTCAGACCACACAGGCCATGCAAGGAGAGGCCCTGTTGTATACATCGTAAAGTGTAACAAGACAAGCTTCACAGTATGATTCAGGCTGTTGAAGAAATGCAGTACCATAGAAATTAAGACAAATTGGAAGCTTACTACAAGTTCATTCCCAAAACATCATCACATTTTTGCTTTACATTGGATTTCAATGTCCAGCAGTCTCCTTTCATCCCAGCAGCTCACAGCAGGCAAGGTTTCATGTTGCAAATGCCGTCATCACAACTGGCAGCCTTGCTGACGGCCTTAGTGAAGAGGCCAAGGACTCGTTGATGTTGTGTTAATTTAAATGGAATAAATTGGCCTAAAGAGTCAAAGGCATTAGCATGACCCTGTCATTGTACGCTTAAACAAGGTTTAGGGTTTTGAGCACAGACTTCAGCTGAGTCCTGTGGCAAAAAGCACCATTAAAAATCTTTTAACTTTCATTAAAGATTCAGAAAAATGAAGAAAAGCATTGAAGTCACTGAAATGTATAGTATTAAGGCTTTCACTCAGCTTTCCTTTAACCCTTTAGTTATAAAGCTTGCTTTATTTAGAGAAATAGAAAGCAAGTATTTAGTCTTAAGAAGGACAAAGCTGTGCTTTTGGGGGAAAAAAAACAATTTTGTTGAGATGGTCTAGACTGCTGCCATTACAGTCCAGCCTCAGCTTCCTGTAAACAAGCACTCACAATCACACAGCAAATGGAGTTTCTGCTGCTAATGGTGATTCTTCCTTCAACTTCTCCAGTCCCCTGATGAGTGAGGGACAGGGACAATCTGAAGCCTACCACAACCCAGTAAGCTTGCAACTCTTTTCAGTGCTATTTAGTAATGGCTGTTAATGGCTTCACTGAGCCTTAATGGTAGCACAATGGATTCACTTGGCCAGGTAGTCAAAACTGAAGGCAAAGGAGAAATGGAAAGAAATTGTGATTAAAAAGAGGAGAAGACACACAGTGGGAGCCAGTTCCAGGGGATCTAGCAATGTTCATCTCCACAGCATATCCTGCTTGGGAGGCCTTCAGGGTTGGCACAGCTGAGGTCTAGCAGGGGCTCAGAGCAGTAGTAGTGTAGCTCTGACGGCACAAATTGTACCCTTCAGGGTGATACTTCTTACCAGCAGAGCTGCTCACTGGGAGAACTGCTGACTCAAGAGCTCAGCCCAAGTAGTACTTTGCTCACCAATTACACAGAGAAGCAAGTTTTCCTTCTGTTTGCCTGTGTTCCTTGGGTAAGATCTAATATACCATACTTGAATTTTGTCAGTGCTCTTGGCTGGACTGGCTCTGTGTCTCTCTAAAGTTTCCTAGCTTCACTATGTGTATGTATGTAACAGTCTGATCTGGACTTTGTGTACCTTAAATAGCTTAATGTAGCACCAGGAGAAGTGAAGACACAGGCTGGGCAATTGTGTGCCTTAAGGATCTGGCTGAGCCAAAGTCATAAAGCAGTGTGGAACAAGCATGCTATACTATTTTGGAGATGAACAGAATGTAATTCACCATGCTGTCTGTTATGATGATGTCTCAAGCAGCCAAGCATGACCCTGGTTGTGGTAGGTGTCATACAGTACAAACGACAAGTCCAGCTTGCAGATAGTTAGTAATACAGAAATGCTAACTAACTTTCCCGTGGCAAACCTGGTTCCCTTTCCATTTGCTTACTTTAAAAAACAAAAACCAAACAAAAAAAAAACCAAACAAAAACCCCACAGAAAAAAACCCCCACAAAAAAATGAGAGTAAGTCCTGTGGCATGGTGGCTGTGTGTCCTCTGAAGCACCAACAACAAAAGCTCAGCTGATACATAATTTAGATAGTTTAGCTGAGTTAGTTAACAGTAAAAAGGAGTATTTAAAAGAAAGGAAATACAGCTGCCCTTGAACGGCTTCCAAAACCACTTGATGGCATGTCCCCTTACAGTGTACCAGGCACCTCTTGCATGTTCTCAGCCACAGGTGGCAATCAATATGGTACCGAAATAGAGGAATCTGTAGAGCTGCTTGAACAGAAGGATCATGCTCTGGAGCAAACAAAGCACGCAAGGCTGTGTTGGTTTTATTTGGTGAGGGGGGGCTATGGTGGTAGCTTCTGTAGGAAACTGCTAGAAGTTGCTCCCCTTTGTTCAGTGGACTCAGCCGGGCCTAGGGCAGACCCGCTGCTGGCCAAGGTCAAGCCAGTTGGTAGCAGAATGTCCCATGATAATGCCTCTGTGATAACATATTTAAGAAGGGGAAAATAGGAAAAAAAAAAAAAATAAAATAAAATAAAAGAGAAGATGTGAAGCAGCTGAGGGGGGGCAGAGAGGGAGAGGCGCGGGCTTTGTGGGCCTTGCAGGCCTCACCCTCTGGCCTCCTGCTGGGTGGCCGACTGGGCCCCACTCAGCCCGGCCCGGGTGCAAGAAGTGGAGATGAGATGTGAAGAGAACCTGAGAGGTGTCTGCCTGAGCCTGATTGTGAAGGATTTCTGGTGAGAGGAATGGCTGCAGACACCAAGGTCAGTGAAGAAGGAGGGGGAGGAGTAATGTGGCTCCTGGCCAAGATTCCTCTGCAGCCCATGGTGATGACCATGGTGGAGCAAGCAGTCCCCCTGCAGCCCACGGAGGTCCACGGAGGAGCAGAGATCCACCTGCAGCCTGTGGAGGACCCCATGTCGGGGCAGGTGGATGCCTGAAGGAGGCTGTGGCCTGTGGAGGGCCTGCGCTGGGGCAGCCGTTCTGGAGGGACTGCACACTGTGGAAGAAATGACCCACGCTTGAGCAGTTTCCTTGAGTAGGACCCCACAATGGAGCAGGGGAAGAATGTGAGGAGTTCTTCCCCCGATGACGAAGGAGCAGCGTAAAGTGATGTGTGATGAACTGACTATAAACCCCATTCCCTCTTCCCCCCCTGTGCCACTCAGGGTGGGTGAAGGTGGTAGAGATAATGTTAAGCTGGGGAAGAGGGAGGGGTGGGGGGAGGTTATCTTGTTCTCCTTCTCATTATCCTGCTTTGGTTTTAATAATAAACGAATAGTTATTCTCAAGTCAAGTCTGTTTTGCCCATAACGGTAACTTTAAGAATCTATCTCTCTCTGTCCTTATCTCAAACCTTGAGCCATTTTTCTTATATTATCTCTCCCTATTCTGTCGGAGGGTGAGGGGAGTGCGAGAGAGACTGCGTAGTCTGGCCCCGAGTGGGGCTGAACTACGACAAAGGCAAAAGACAGAAATAGAAAATAAAAACCTTCTTGCACTTGTAAGAGCAGACATAAAATGTCGTGCATAGACCTGTATACATGTCTTTGCAGTCACCCAGCTTGCCTGACCCACCTCCAGTTGTTGTGCTGTTGTCGACTGTTACAGGGACTCAAGAGTAGCAAAGGGGAGAAAAGAGGAAATTTCTTCAGATCTGCAAGGGTTAAAGGCTTTAAAACTCAAGGAGTGTTTTCCTGCTATGCTGGGTTCACAGGGACAGGACATATTTTAAATGTAAAGTTAATTCCACATTACCAAATAAATTAAAGAAGTTTACTTGAACTTAGAAAGGGAGAAATATAACCTGACTCTATCTCCACATGCAATCGACGCTCTTTCCCACGCAAAGGCAGCAGGAGCTCTCCTGAGTAGATTAATAAGTGTTCCCTGCAAAGCATTGTTCTGGAAAGCGAGGAGAGGAAGGCTGTTCTCAAAGTAGGAATGGTAGAAATGCAGCAATGCAAACAAATGCTGGTAAGTAAACAACATACATACTTGAGCTTTGCAGTGGATTTAAATTATAAAATTGCAAGGACAACAGTCTGCACACTTTCTGGGCCTTCACCCACCACATGGTAGATCTCGGGAGAGGGCAGTGAAGCATCTCCTGCAGCTCTGGGAAAGTGCCAGGCCTCAAGATGTTGGAGCTAGTTCTCTGTATCTGCTGTCCTTGTGGCTTTTTGGAGATGGCATGAGGTCAGAGGAGCAGAGCCAGGGTTCAGCTACCAAGCAGAACATTCAGAGGAGCCCGAGTGCCTCAGACACGATGGCAGCGCTTGCTGAACATGTTCCCTCCCTGAATCCAACCTGCAGTTGCTCAGCGGCAGGATCAGAGCGGTCACTGCACAGCTGAGACAGAAAAATGAGGGCTAATTATTTGGAGACCCTGATAACCCAGATGCGCTGTTCCACTAAGGAGAAATTGGTGTTGCTCTGTTCATTAGACAGAAACATTCTGCCTGTGTAGAATTTCCTCTATAGGTAGAACTTGATACCTTTATTATTGTTATTATTCATTCTCTGCTGCAGTGTAATACTACACTGAGCTCTGGGAGCTACTTGTGCCCCTGAGTTGTTACTTTTCGGTAGTGAATGAGCTGACTCCTGTGTTAGAAAACAGCTTTGCTCTTCCCAAACTATTTAGTGTAAACAAGACTTTTTTTTTTTTTTTTGCAAGTATGTGATGTTGTTTAATTGAGGTAAAGTACTGTCTAATTGCACAGATCATGCCCAAGAAATAATAGTAGCAAAATTGCAGGCTGGAATTTCTAAGGCTGGGTTGCTTGTTTTGTTTTGTTTGGGTTTTTTTAACTTTCACTGTGAACAAAACATATTTTTACACTGATGAGTTTTTAATTAGACACAGCTTCCATTAGCTAAGATTAGGAGCAGGATTACATCTCCTGCATTTTTGAAATGCTATATAATGATGAAAAGGATAAGCGAAAAGGAAGAATTAACACAAAAAGTTTCATTGCATCTAGGGATACGCTAAACAACATCAGAGTGAAGATAACTGCCTTCCTTCCACCCCTGCTGATGTGTCTGGGTTTATCAGCAGGAAATGAGTGTTTATGTATTAAGAGATATTTGTTTTAAATATTTATAGGGTGCAAACTCCTTAGGCATTTACAGGAGGCTTTGTGAATTCATCATGAAGTTTTTTACGCAGACGTATTTTGAAAAATCTTTTTGGCATAATCCAAAAAGATTCTGTGCCCAGCCCCTCCGTTAACCTTACTGCACTGTCTGGATTAAGGGAAGTATGAGAGGCAATGACACAGTTAGAGATAAATGGGCTGTACCTGGAACACAGGAAAATCTCAATGTGAAGCAACAAGGGTGGAATTACAGCACTGGCATTCCTAACATTTCATTCTTCCCTTTAGCTCACCCACACTTGCACAAACAAGTATACACAAATGTGATCCAGAGTGTTTGTTCTGACTCCGAGCGTAGCAAAGAGGAGCTTCTGAGTAGCTAATGACTGTAAGACTGATGATAAGGCACTGAGAAGAATCAATCTGCTGTGAATAATCATAAAAACATAGGTGTTTCCTTGCCTTGCTTCTCTCCATTTTTTGTCCTCAGATATGTTTATTTAGCCTAATAAAGCACCAGGGAGCAGGGAGTTATAGATGCTTACAGACAAACATAAGTCAGCACTTTAGTATGCAAGGTGGGTGTTCTGGATGGTGTTCTTTATGTTAAGGGCAGCCCATGTCTCAGTGCTTTGGTTAGGGTTTTTGGAGATGTATGAATGGGAGGCCATGTGGTTTTCTTTCCCCTCAGCCTAAGCAACTGTATGTGATGAAGCACAACCCGTGACTTTTCTTTTCTGTTATATCTCTAAGGAGAAACAAGAGGGAAAGGTAGAGAGTGTATTCTTTGACATAGGCCATAGTGGTGTATGTGCTCCCAGATCCTCTGCTAGTTCTTCACCTGTAAAGCAACAGATGAGCTAAAAGTTGTTTCTCTCTTTGTGGGTCACTGTTCTGCAGAAATATGTGCTGAGGAGCACTTTAATGAGAGACAAATACTCTCTCGCACTTGGCATTTCAATATCACTGATATTTGGGATTCAGAGCTCTAAAATATTCACAGATCTCCTTGTACAACACCTTTGCCATAGGCATGCTAACTAAAGATGCAAAATCTGGCTGGACAGGCTATGCTTTGTGCCCACAGTTGATGAACAGAACGGGTAGTTGGGCTGCCAGCTCTCCAATCCCATCTGTTAGGATGCTGCTTATGTGGGTTAGATGTTGGTCAGACCCTTGCCCCTACTCCAGAAATGCCGTGTACAAAAAGCTTGATGGGTCAGTTTGATTCCAGACTTGCAGTTATTACTTGCAGAAAGCAGCAAGTTGTATGTGAGTTGGGATGACTTATGACCGTCACAGCATGTAAGACTTCATTAATTAGAAGCTGTATTAATTAGGAAACTTTTTTTTGAAGTCACAGGGTTCTGTATGCACGTTATATTAATTTTTTTTCCAGATAGCAATTAAAAATAAAGTGAGAAGATTATAATTAGTCAAGTTTCTATACTTGCATGCCTTCATACACTCTGCCACACCTGTTGACATTTAAGTTCCAAAAAACCATTTCTAAACAAGACAATAGCCAAATAGCAGATGATGGGAAGGCATGCAGATCATAAAGCTTGTAGATGCCAAAAAGACAGATTGTATGCAGCAGGAACCCTGAAAAAATATTTGGAAAGTCACTTGGTCTCTCTAAGTTTGTCACAGTGAAGAACTGCTTACAGGCAGCCCCACTGCATCCACTGACACCTGCAGATAAACTATAAAAGCAGTTACTCAGATGAGACATAATATGGAGCCTGCCAGTCAAAAAGAAATAATCCCAACTGGCCAACCTCAGGGTGCCTAATGCCCTTGTAAAAAGACGAAGGACATCACAAAATATGACTTCCCTATTAAGTTTATTGCAATATCACCTACGGGTCCCACCGGAGACCAGGACTTTGTTGCATTATAGAGCGTACAAACCTCTGCAATCAAAAAGCAGAGAGTCTACATGAATGAGGTTGACGGTGCCCAGCCACAAAAGACTGGCCTGATTTGGATATGCAGTATGTAACCTCATTCTCTAGCAGAACAAGGAGTTAAACACAACACAAAGCACCAGGCTGGCTACTTCATTGATTGCATTCTGCTCCTCTTGTGTGTACTTTTCTTTGTACTGTTTGTGCTCATAAGTAAAAGCCTCTCTTAGTGCTCTGGGATCTGAATGGGGGTGACCATACGGATGTCAGTGCTGGCTGCAGATACAAGCAGAAGACAGCATGTGTTAGGCAAGGGAGAGAGATACTTAATAGCTCTGAAAGGAGTTCAGTAACTGTTAATTTTGAGATCTGACTCATTCCGTTTACCTTTAGCTATAATGGTACAATGAGGAAGTGGGATTTATCATAATTACATTTTCACCCTGAGGAGAGAGACCTGGAAGTAATTCTGAAGTTCAGTGCTATCTACTGGGTTCACAGAAGGTTTGGGATTAAATAAGAAAGATCAGGTTTGCACCTCTTGCCACCAGGCTTTCCTGCTACAATGTCAATTTGAGCAAAGTTCCCTCATACAAAGATTGCTGGGAGTCACCGTGAACCTCTCTAATGATGGCAGGATTACAGGTGCCCTTTGTTTGAGAAGGTAGTTGTGCTCCTTTCTGCGACCAGAGAGTAAAAACAATTGGGGATATACATAACTCTCATCTGTGAGAAATCCCTGGACTTCCGCTGAGAAATTGTTGCGAAAAACCCCTCCAAAGCACTATTAAAAAGATGGGAGAATGTTTGGAGGCTTAAGTCACAGTTTATTGTTTTTATTTTCTCTCCCTATCTCCCAGTCTTTTTCTTCTATAACCAAATATCCTTCACCACACAATATATCTTATCTTAGCTCATGGATGTAAATAGTTTTCCTCTTGAAACCTCTTGAGTACAAACAGCATAGAGCATGGCAGGAAATACAGCAACTGGTGGTCTCAATGCCATGGGAAAAAAAAAAAAAAAAAAAAAGTAGGTTTTGTCATTGCTGACTTATAGGGCAATTATAAAATTACTTCCAGACATCAGCTGAGATCATCCTCTTCAGCCCATTGTAACTTTGATTTGCTTAGGTTGTAAAATAAATAAATAATAAAAAATAAGCAAACAAGCAGTAACAGAGTGCACAAGTGCCATAATCTGTTGCTTCATTAATGCAAGATGTAAATGCTTCTCTTAATCTTCCTGAGCCTAGGAGTACGGGGCGGTGTATCATGATGACAAAGCAGGGTTACTGAAGGGACACTCTATACACCCTTTTTAACTCAAACGTGTTCAGTGCCATTGAACAAAAAGCTTTAATTTATCTCATATGCAAAGCTCTGAATGTATTGCTTGTTTAATCGTGCTGATGCAGACACTGCTGTTACTCAGAGCTGGAACTTCTTTCACCGATGCAGTCACACTAGAAGCAAAAGATAGAGGTTGATTCCAAAATATTTTGTGGCTTGAGACTCGTATTGATAGCTGGACTGTGGAGACTCAAGTGCCCCAAGTTCCCACTGAAGTTGCTGGGAACAAAAGCAGTGAGGAGGTGCTGACTCTCCCCAAGGCCACCAACTTGAGGTCCTTGTTGATGCCACTTGTTAGTGCACAGAGCAGGCACTTGGCTGCATCTGCAGTGCAGCTCTGCTGATGGACATAGCTGCTTCCCAGGTAGGTGCTGGCAGAAAGGAGTCAGCTCAGTATCTTTGAACATCAGGCATTTTAGCTGGATAGTTGGGAAGGTGATGAGAAGTATGGATAACGGGTGAAACCACATTGAACATTTTGTCTCCAGATGCACATGTAAATTGCACGGGGCTTAATGCAGCTTCATAAGCACATGGCAGAGCAGGTATTTATAATGCCTGTCGCTGTGATATATAAGCACTTATCTAACTTACTTCAAGTGCTGAGCAAGCTGGCTGCAGGCCCTCCAAGGAAGCAAGATGAGCAGGCAGCTTGTCACTGCACCCTCAATGGGAAGCACTTGCTACAGGGAATTTTTGCTACCGAAGAAAGACGATGGTTGATTTCTGTGCAAAAGTCAAATCCAGATGTGGCAGCAAGATATGTATCCTGGGCAGGATACATTTGGCTATAAATTTTAAATATTTCAGAACTTGATTGTATTTTTATTTAGCTCATGCAGCTCTTTTACTTCAGCTATTGCAGTGCTTTGGTGATCTGAAAGAAAAAAAATGTAGTTAAGCAATGCTGAATATGGATTGTGCATACATGACCTGTTGCATCCCATAGAAAATAATTGTATTAGAATATATTTTTGTCCTGTCTCTTTCCCCCAGGCAAATTCAGTCTGTTTTCAATCAAGTAGGTCAATCATCATAACAATCATTTCTAGATCATTTGAGACATTGTTATGTCCATGCCATGGGAAGAGGAAAATCTTAGAGGATATTTTTGCACTTGCTACAGAGCTTTTCCCTAGATTTTTGCTTTCTAAGCCCATGAAGGAGTATGTATGGGACGATCCCTGCATTTGATTCAGCCCCACTAATCTTAATGTTGCTTTGCATGGATATAGAACTTAATCACAAATTGCCACGTGTGCCTATGTGCTCACAAACCCACTCTGTCTTCACCAGCAGCACAACTACAGTGCAAACCTCTGCAGCTCATCTTGACACAACACAATTGGCCCTACGAGGTCTGAGCTGCAAGGCAGTATAGAAAGGCATCCGTTTTTGCTTAAAGAAATTCAAGTCCAGTTCATGTGCCATTGAATTTCAAGCAAACAATTATACTTTCCTTGTGTTAACTTAGAAGGAATTTACTGAGTGTGATGGTAAACAGTGCTCTTCTGAAGTTGCTGCAATGTTTTGAGACACTCTTTAATTTGCATTTTTAAGTTAGATACTTGTAAGGCTGCCTTCTGTAATAGATGTGTCTCATTAACTGTATGAGTGAGAGATCAAGTCCTTTACTTTGAACTATTTAATTTTAAGATTTAATTTTATATATGGCACTGCCTTTAAATTCAGTTAAGGAATAAGAGCTCAGATGATTATTACTGGCAACGTGTTAATCTTTGAGGCATGGACGTGTGGTCCTGAAATGCAGTCAGTGTCTTGGGAGTCCTTTGATAAGTTCTGAAAACAAAGGTAACTTCTCCATTATTTCCCAAATATGCACCTTCCTGCATCCTGGTTAAACTGGTAGGCTAACTCAACATGACTTGCAGAGATGCAGCAGCAAGATAATAATTTGAATTAATGAGAATTACCTAATAGTGTAATATCATTTCTAGCCATCACGTGTTCGAAAGCTGCATTTGCAGGAATGATTTAAAAAGCTGACACTGCCAGCAAGTTGAAAGGCAGCTTAAATACCGATTCACATCTACCGTGGCTGCAACTCAGCATCCATCACATGAATGTATGCGGACCTCGTTCTACAGCTTTGGTCAGTTATAGTTGAGCTGAATTAAGTTTTAAGTAGCTCAGAAAAGGTATGGTGGTGTTTTGGAAGTGAAAGCCTATCTTTTTAATGTTATACGTTCAGTGTATGCAAATTTACTTAACACCACTTTGGGGAAGCAGTGTTTAAGTAAGTGCCAAGATAAAGGTCTCTTTTGAAGCACTAGACTCAAACTTTCAGTTTTAGTTGAAGATGCTCAAGGTGAGAGAGAGGAGAGGCCATGAATATTAATATGGGCTCTACAATCTGACAGATGCAAAAAAGAGGACAATTTTGTCCCTTATTTGCCAGAAGTTTTATTGCTGTATGGAAGTACAAGCAAGAAGGTATCCAAACATCTTTGGGCTAAATTGTTGTCTTTTCCTCTTCCTTTTCCTTTGTAATACATAAAGTTGCCCTCATGAAGTCATAACATACATATTTTTGTGAAAGCCTGGGGCTCTATTATAAGACTTGCACATAAATGGCAATTAAGCAGAGTATAAAATATATACAGAATGGGATTAATAAAACTAACTAGTTTTGCTGTCAAGTTTTCAGATTTCTCGTTTTAAAGATGAAGAGAAAAGCTTTGTTTTATGCTTAACTACTGGCAGGTAGGACTTCACGTGTTATGCAGTAGTGAAAAGATCTACTTAATTATGGAGCAGTGGATTATATTTCTTTATTTCTAGAATAGTTTTATTGTTACTATTTCCATTGAATTGCTTCCAGGAAAGGCATCACTTAGGTTTTTCCTGTTTTCCATTCTTTCTTCATCTTTTTATTTTCCCCCTTTCTTTCCTTTGCTTCTAGACATTGACTTTGGTTTCTTTTTATAGAGCAAGCAAAGCTGAGCAGGTTTGGTATTCTATTTCAAGTACCATTAAAATGCATATGAATGTAGTACTCAACAAAATGTGACAGTAATAGCAGTCCAAATTCACAAGTGTTGCTGTTTTACACTGCAGTCCCACTCCCTTGCAATTAAAAAGCACAATAGATAATGTTGGGTAACACAGTTTAAATATTTCCATGTGTTTCTGTTTCTTATAAGTCTAACACGATTCCCCTCCCTTATAACAGTTAGGTTAGGGATTATTACAGTTATTAATGTACTTTCTGGAAGTATTATGCCAAAACATATCTCTAATTCGGTTCTGTTTAATGTAGGCCATAATCTCAAAAGATACTTAGATGCTGAACTTTTAGGGTCTTGGCCCTAGGCACACTGCAGGATGTACACGCATGAATAGTAATAGCTCTAGTCACATTGCTGAAGTTACTGCGTGGTGGGATATATGCAGGATCTGGAGTTAGTGCTACTGAAATTAATGAAAGTATGCATTAGGACCCCGGTCATAAATTGAGAGGAGCAAATGCAGCACCCTATAATTGCCTTATTTGGAACACGGCTTGCAGATCTCCTTAAGGTTTCAATAATAATGATTTAACAAAAGACAATTTACCTTTAACGCTTAGAATTCCTGGATCCTTGCTTCTTTTGGCTCTCCAGACGACATGACCGGCAGTAATGAGTCCGACCTGGCAGCTGGAGACTTTCTGCCTCTCTGTAATTTTTATTGGATGATTATTAAAGATAGGAAACTGACAGCCTGGAGTTTCTCCTAATTTACCTCCTCAGAGCAGGTAAAGAATATGCAACAGACCTGAAAACTTTCCAACTTCTCAGCCCTAATTAACCAGAAATTGAACCAGACACTACCTAAAGCCTAAAGAGGCTGCCCTGGCCTCAGCCTTAATGTCTGCTCTCACAATAATTCATCTTGCAAAAGAAGTCTCAAGTGTGTGTTTTGTGTATTTACAAGCCAGTCTATTTGCTGTTGCAGAGGTGATTAACTTGCACATTGTCTACTACTTGCCTACTTCTGCAGCTAAGCATCTGCACAACAAATCTGCACATCGTTGTTTATTTAGAGTAGTATCCAGTGTTGCTAATTAGAATTAGATTTTAATTGTCATTCCTAACAGCATGCTTGAGACACAGACTAATTTACCCCTCCTTCAGGCAGTGAGATCAACTTCCAACCTTTCTTTCTATAATTTCTGAGGGAGAAATGAGTTCCATTAAATGTCTAGGTAAGATGCACCCAGACCAAGTATGACCTGATGAGTCTGGAAACACAAAACCTTGTGGCTTTAGACTAAAAATGTTCATCTTCAGGTTCCCAAACTCCTGACATTGTTAATCCTCTTTGCATCGTGCCTATCGGCACTTTACAGCTAATGACCACTACTTCCGTCCCTTGTCTTTGGAAGGAGGGAGCTCACAAAGTTTTGGTAGAAACCATGGCAAGCATGTCTGTGTGGGCTCTTCTCTAATGGAAACAGGACTTGTCCCAGAGATATTTCATATAGGTTAATCAGATCTTACACTGTAATCTCTACAGAAATAAAGTGCCAGGACTTTTCATGTGTGCTGGGATTTGCAGAATTGGGTAGTTTCCTTTGCCATCAACTTGTACTGGTTTCTGCAGAGGGGTTGAACAGGCTACCAGCATTCCTCTAAGCCAGTGTTTCTCAGTTTGTTGCTGCTCCCAAAGGGTCTGCGAAAAGGCTGGAAGGGAGTTGTGAAGAGTTAGGGAAAAGCAGTATTGGTAGGCAACACATATTCTTCACACTGAGAGAGTGGGACGTGGTTGTGGTTACTGACTGTGAGTACTTATGCTGGCCAAGGAGCTCCCAGGTGCCTCCCCTCCTGGAAGCAGGGCAAGACAGCTAATGTCTCCACAAGGAACCAAGAATGATAATGGGTTCCCACCACACCTTCTTGGAAAAAAAAACCTCTGAGATCATGCTGAGGACTGTGTATGTCAGGGGGACAGACAAAGAAAGATAGTCCACATGGAGCATGTGTCTTTAGAAATGTCTGAGGAAAGACTGTAAGCCATCTACATGTTTTAAGTACTTGCACTAAACTTTTCTGGTTTTGGACTGGGTTACAGCTATTTAAGCAAGGTTTCTAGAAACCCCACCATCCAGGCTGAACCACACTTGATAAATATTGCTGTATTAAGTTTTGGATGTGTTGTTTTGGGTTGGTGTTTTTTTTTTTTTCCTCCCAATGTCTATACAAGCTTAATGGCTCGTTTTTCAGTTCTCTGGTGAATTCCTCTTGCACGTATGCTCTGTGTGCAGAATCCATAAGCCAAAACAGTCCTCATTCCAGCAGCAGCCTCAGAGCACACAGCTAACAGAATTGCCATCAATAAAATGCATATGGAATTCCTTAAGCTTGTGAACATGTATTTTCCCGCCAGAGGTATACTGTAGTTCATAAGAGTACTAGCAGGAGATTCCGGTTATAAAGAACATTTGTGTCAGTAGCAGATGTAATTAAAGGAATCGTTCTTTGGTTTAATGTTCACCTTTGGCACCCATTCTATTGGGGTTTAAAAGTGGAAGGACGCAAATATTGTACGTGGGGAAAGTAGCATCTCTATTTGCAGACCAGCTGAATTAAAAACCACAAACAGTTAGGTGGTCCAGATGAAAACTATTATGATCAGAGGTGAAAACCATACCGAGTATTGTGGCCCTGAGTTTCAAGAAACACACACACCCACAGTGATTTGCTGGAATGGCTTAGTAATTGCATGGCCAATCTGCAAATGCACATGCCACCTCCAGTAGCTATAGGAGGAGTTAGTTCACTAAGGGCTATCTGCTGAAGTTCTCAGGAAACCAGTAACAGACAAAGCATGGAAGATTTCGTTCATGATTTTGTGGATTTTAGGCAACTCTAGATAAATATTAGTTCTTTGTTATTTTCTCTTCCAGTTGCTTTCAGTTTATGCCTCTCAATATCAGTCACCTTCACCTTGTGTTAATACTTAATAGGAGACAGGAAAAAAAGGGCAGCTCAGCTTCTAGTTCCACCACCAGCTGTGTCTATTTATCAGTGCTTCCACATGAATCAACTAGAGACAGTGATCTAAAAATGTTTTTTTTCTCCTATCGTAAATCACCAGACTGGCACAGGTTTCTTAATTATGTCACTCATCAGCAGAGAATAAGTGTGACACCAATCCGATACCCAAGCAAACTCCATTAGCTTTGGCCTTGCAGCTTTCTACAGCACTGTAAAATGTGGCGGTCTTCTCAGATTATAATATTTTTTCTATAATTCAGATACAAAGAACCACATAAATGATCTGCTGTTCTCAAAATTGTTTACATGGTTACATTTGGATGTCTCTAATAATCTTTTCTCCAAAATTGCTGGTCGAAAGCAAGATGTGACTAAATAGGTCTATCAATACTTTCAGTAATCAGCTGAATGGAAAACCGAAAAACTTATTTATTTGGGGCCAGAGAGCCGTACTGCAGTGTAATGTCTCTGTGCAAAACTGTATTATTAAGTCTGGACTAGGCCTGAGCCTGCTCCTCCTCCAAGACATTACACATTGTTTAGTACTTTTCCACTGCCCAGAGTTTTACTGGTGATTTGGAGAAGGACAAATGATGAATGCTGGGGCTGTGGTAAGGAATAAACACATCTTACTCATACATTATGGAATTGTTGATGTGTGTACTAATTCTGGGAAAACCAGCTAGGAGGATAAACACAGTATTGAATGTAGACTTGCCTCTTGATCCTAAGACCACTATCACCGGAGATCTTAATTATCTTGTAAACATTAAGGACACATGGTACCCCTAGGGCAGAAGAATGTCCTTAAAAGGGCAGTGAAAGATCTGGACCCATGCGAAAATGGGGTAAGACTGCACAGTGGTTCCTGTGCACTCTCTGTGCTCTTTTTTTTTTGGAGCTCCACCAGGCACAAAGATCTGGCTAGATGGGTAAAGTCACGGAGCTACCTTCCACCGCACACTCAAGGGCAGTCCAGCTCACAGCACATACTGCTGTGCAAACCACTGCTGTCCCAGCACCACCGTGGAAAGGATGATAAGTAAGTAACTGCTGAGGTCAGGCACCAGAGGCTGCACTGTTAAGATATGTCTGAACACGTCCTACAGCTGAGACCTTTAAGGTGGTTATGGACTCTCTGCCTGCCATGACAATAACCCTGGCTGCTATGTTCAGGTGATGGCCTTCCCTTTAGGGAGGATAAAGCAGAACAGCATCACTGTGAGAATGATCTTCCTTGCTGAGAAAGATGGAAAGCATGTGTGGAATAAAAGTAAATTTAAGTGGAAAATAAATTATTTTTGGGGGTGGCAGGAAGGAAAACTGGCTAAAAATGGGGTGAGTTTTGTTTTGTGCTCCTGAAGTGATTTTGAAACTCCCTGAAATGTTAGAGGTGTGGGGAGGAACAAGAATCATGAAACCTTTTCTTGGCTTGTAACTGTGAATCCTGTCCTAGTTATGATCATATTGTTTATCTAATTCCTCTAAGAAAGAGGATCTTGCTGCTTATATATAATGTCCTGCTACTCTTACAGCATTCCATCCCCTGCAGTCCTCCCACATGCTCATCCTTATAAACTGTAATTAGTTCTTCATTTTCCTTCTAAAGTAACCAAATCTTCCTTATCAATTAAAAATTGAAAGGATGAAAACATCAGCCAACAGCATCCAAGATGCTACTCTTGTTCAGTTCCAATTTATGCCTTCCTCTTCCAGGACATGTTTGAGAGCATGTAGAGGTCTCTGATCGTTAACAAACTTAGCACCATTCCCTGTGATTTCTGAGACCGTCTGGTAGTGTGCTGTCTCATTCCCCTCCCATGTCTACTCTCTTCCATCCCGTGCCTTCTATCTTGGTCACTGGATCGTTAAAACTTCCTTCTCAAAGGGATCATTAAGTGAGCTGGCATTGTTGCTACTTGGAACAATTTAATTCCTGAGAAATCAATGGGTCCCCAGACAGGTCTGTTATGGTTGAAACTTGTTGTCATAATTGTTTACTTCCCTTTTTTGCCTCCTGCGGTCTGGAGAAGGAGGAGCTTTTACGGATGTAAACAATTGTTCTTTTTCTTGTTGATAATATGATCACAGGTACAGCTTTGTTGGGTCCAAGAGGCTGGACTTTACCATATCCAGTTTTTCAGTGGTAAGTTCTTGTTCCATATTTCAGAGATGGTTTTAATAACCTAAAAACTAAATAATGAATGATATTTTAGTTATGAAGGTAAAGTATCCCTTCTCATCTTAGAGTTCACGTTGCTCAGAGAGGAAGCAAAAGTATTGGCCGTTATCAAGCCAGTAGTGTAATCTCTATCTTATCAGACTCTTGAAGAGAGTCTGTGAACAGTTCCAGGCCAGAAAAAGAAAAAAGAGGAAAAAAAAAAGGCAACATTTTACAGGGAATAATGTAGAATATTAAGTTTTTATTAATAGATTACTATCAACTAATTTATGAATGCACATGGAATGAAATGAGCTAAGAAACTCAGTGCAAGGTACTTTAATCATCCTCAAACACAGATCAACTGAAATGTCTAATAACAGAAAGTATTGTGTGGGGCCATAGCCAAGCTTCCATTTATTTGATATTACCTTTCAAAACATTACTCAAAAGAGAAACAATGAATAAAAATGTAGGTCTCAAAGCGGTAATAAACTAGATAGCTGCAGATAACCTGCAATGCTCCCTGGTCAAAATAACACTCTTGCTATTATCTTTATGGTAGAGAGAGTCCTATAGGCAAAAGGACACAAAGTTTTTCAGATAGAGGGTTTATTCCCAAAGGGCCTGAGCTGGTTTCCGTAAATCTCTGTGGAACTTCATCTGAAATAAGAGCAGACTCAGAATAACAACATCTACTTGGGACAGAACTTAAACCTTTCTTTTTTCAGTGCATTACGAGAAACCCATGTGGTCACGGTTAGACTTCAGAAGTAAGGGGAGTCTTCTCTTTAGTTTTCAAGTTTTGCTTGATATTATCTGTGTTGCACATGAGGAAATGCCCAGCTGAATTCCTAATAACATCTTCAGACAAAGAAATCTTAAGGCTGTCAATTTAAATTGCTGTAGTAACTTAAGCCCCACAAGTGACTTGCTAGCATTGAATAACATGCACTTTAAGGAGCTAAGGGTCATACTTAAAACAGGATCACATGTTGTCGTTATGGGCGATTTTTATTTTCATAAACTTTTCATCTTCAGCCCTGGAGCTGAATATTTTTGTTATTCCATCATTTTTCAGCCTCTGTACAGATAGGTAAAACCGACTATTTCTATGAAAACAAACTAATTATTTCTAAACAGTTCAGTATGTTGTTAATTATTTGACTTAAACAAATCACACCATTTGTGAAACACTAAGGTCTATTGTAAAATGATAATGATAACTACAAGTATTATAACTGCCTTTATGAAAAGAACGTTAGAGTAAATGTTCTGGAAATGATACAGTTTCTTTTCTATGGTTTTACACAGAACTTTTCTACTTCATCTCTGAATTCATAAGCATTAAATACACGCACAGCTTGGAGCACTTCACAAAACAGAATAAATACATCTCCTCATTCGAATCAATAAAGCTCCTTCAGTTAACAAAGACTTCATTCTTGTTGGAGCAATCAAAATCTATATAATGTTTGCTTTGATTACTGTACTGGGATATCTTTTCCCTGTACATTTGAGCTCTAATTGCCCTGCCACCAAGAGGCCAGGAGAAAAAAGACTGAAAACATGCAGCCAAGCTTCCCGTTACGGGCACCTACAGCAGATTTCCTCCCACTGTTGCACACTGATGAGGAATTTGAGGGTTTTGCTATGAAAGCTTCTTTCTCTCAGATAAAAAAGATAATCTGGCTGTATGTTGGCAGGAGTAAATGCATTCTAGGAAGGTGCAGTAGAGCAGCTAGCAGCGACAGTTGCATTTCAAACTCACCATACAACAGAATAGTTTGTCAAGTTTCAAAATGAAAAAGAAAAAAAAAACCCCAAACAACAAAAGTGAGGCTGCTTGTTCTTGCCGTAGCTGTTTTTTTTCTCACAAAGGAGATATAAGTGAGAAGGCTGAGGCCATTACCATATACTCAGATTCCCATAGCTTGCTTCATGTGATCTGTTTTCATGAAATAGCTCATGCATGAAACTGCAAATATTTTTAATTATAAAGAATATCTGTAACAATTAAAATACATCATTTTTTTATCTAGAAGACCACAAATGAAGGTTCTACAGGTCTATGTGTAGTTTGATCTTATTGTAGAGCACCAAAATACCATGTTAACAATTGAGTTTCTTGGAAAATGCATTTCTTCATAGAATCTGCATATTCTTAAACATCTTTTGCTGGAAAGTTTCCTTATTCTTCCTTTGTAATTCTTTCTGTGTGCTATCAGTTTCCTCCTTTAAGAAGTGGCTTAATAAATACTGTAATTATAATTCTTCCTAATGTCACTTTATACAAAGTGTATCAGGCAAGAGAATCCATGAAATAACAAATGGAGTGAGAGTAACCCAGTATACACACCTACAGGGAGAATTTGAAACTAAGATCCCAAACTGCCAGTATGCCTTTATCTCCCCATGAGGAAGGCAGGGAGGAAACGTGAAGGCAGGGGCGGGCAGTGCGGTGACATTGAGACGGAGAGGGGACTCTTGTGCCACTAGTAAAGAAATTTGCAGGAAGCCTACTCTGAACTGGACAATCAGAAGTTAGTACTCGGTAAATAAAAGTAAACACTGATGGGGATAATCGCGGGGTAGAGACTGACATCTGTTAGTCGCATTAATATTCACCTCAGAGGTAAATCTGTAGTTGCAATGCTATGAAACTTAAAAGTGAGAGGAGAATACACGTGTGCTGTGCGAGAGGCTGAGGTACTTTCCAAGCTACTCGCGTCAAGCGGAGCCGGAGGAGCCCGTCGGTGGCCGACGGGCCGGGCCCGGGAGGGGTCGGTTCCCGGAGGAGCCGAGGAGAGGCCGCGGGGCTCGGGCGGGTTCCCCGCGCCCTGGCCGGACCGGGGGAGGCAGCGGCAGCGGCGGCCCGCGCCCTGTGCCATGGCGCCCTCTGCCGGCGGGCGCGGCGCGCTCCCCGCCCGTCGCGGCGAATGGAAACCGGCGCAGGCCTCAGCTCTGTGCTCTTGCCGTGAGTTTTCAGGCAAACGAGCGCAGAGACTAAAACGATCAAGCTTTTTCTTCTTCTTTTTTTTTTTTTTTAAAGTGTTACCGAATATCTGCAGATGGGAAACGTTTTGATATCGTGTCATGCAACAGGAATAAGGGGAATAGTTTGAATACTGTACTTCAAATGCTTATGATGAATTGCGCGTGAATGAGCTACAGCTCAGGAACTGTTCAGAAAAAAATATTAAACAAACGAATGTGAAGAGAGAATAAATAAACAAGCGCTCTGTGATCTGTTTACAGATCATTCACATAAAAGAAAAAGCTCTTTGGATGCATTATTTGGCTGTTGCTGGAGGACACAGATTTCAAAAATGGGCAAGGAGCCCAAGTCCCATTGCCATTGAAGAATACGATGCCTCTGACTACTGAAAGTGAAACTTAAACACCTTTGAATTTTTTACCTTTGTTCCCTAGGCATATAAGTCCCCAGCTCCAGCAGCATCCTCTCGCACAAGTTACAAGGGGATGATATGCACAGCAGGATACAACAGGATGATATACACAGTATCCAGCATGAATAGAGGGACAGAGTTTGGCCCTACCTTTAGTATAATTACTTGAAATAGTTCTTTAGTTCAAGGACGTCCCCTTCAGACATTATGAAGAGCCACACTGTTTGAAAGAACAGTGAGGACAACAGAGGTGTTAATTGCCATAAATGTATTAAACAAATGGCAGCGTGTGCACCTGAAAAGGCATCAGAAGCAGGACAACATATGGCCTCTCAGATGATTCAGCACAGTTCCAGGTGATGGTTGTTATGAGGTGAAATGCTTTTTAACTGCTGCTGTGGGTAGTATGTTGACCCATGGTCTTGCTAATACCTCAGGACTGAAAATTTAACACACTAGTATAGTGTATGAGTATGGATGAACTTTGGAAGACCTAGTTCCATAAATAAGCAAACAAAGTAGTCATTTTGGAAGCTGAAATACTATCAGTTGTTTTATTAGATTTCACTAGGTATGAAAGAAATTTTCCTCGGATCACAATTCCACCACAGTCATCCCCAGCATGAAAAAAAAAAACCACTCAGAGGTTTTTACTGGGAATGAGGTTCTGTTGCTCTTGAAATGTAAGTTATCAGCAGGGTAGTTTCATTTGCTGATCCACAGTATCACACAAGGCAACCACAGAGGAAGTAATTGCTGATCTAAATTGCGAGAGAAAACTGCAGTGCTTGATCGCTTGTGGTATGTATGTCAGTGAAGTGACAGGCTTGTCACACACCTGCTTTTTGGATTGCGTTCTGCTGGGCTCTGCCATAAAGTAAGAACAGCATGGCAAAGCCTGGGGGAATGGCACAGCCACAAGCAGGTATGTGATACACCTCCCGTGGCATGCGTGCCACATACTACCCAACATTACAAACAGCTAGCGGAGAAGTTTGCAAAATATAGCCCTCGCTCAAATACTCTGTGCTGCTCTAGGTGTATCTCAGTAGCTGAGGGCATCTTGACTAGCAAACATAATCACCTGAGGCAGAGCCAGAATCTGTATTCCTTATTAACTCTTGTGTAGCAAATGAGTCCTCAGGCCAGCTGTCCAGAGGTGATGATATCTGCCTAGGGACGCAATGCTCAGTGTGAGGATGGGCTACTGAATCTTACTTGTAATTATCAGTGGCACGGAAGAGATTCCTCTCCCTGTTCAAACCAGCATTGCTCAAGTTACATGTAACACAGGGGACCTTAGTACTTCTGCTCCAAAGTCATTAATCACATTTTGCAGCTCTCTGCAATGGGGATTGGGGCTCTCTGGTTTTGTATGGTGCCTGCTGCAATGTGGTCATGAGCTGTGCCATCATAACAAACAAAAATACAAAATTCCCTTGAGTTTTATCATTAGATTAAGGTTTGTATAAATCATTATAAATGTAGAGGATCTTAAGGAAACAGCTAGAGCAAAACCTGGTACCTATACTACCGTTCACAATATTAATTACGAAAGCTGATAGGACTTTTCAAATCCAATATGCCTCCTAATTGATTGTTTTGCAACTCCAGATGCTTGGGCAATAAAATACACTGAAGTCAAATTCACCAGCTCTGTACTTTCAAAAACTGCTTGTCAAGAGCTTGAAATTCCTGAGTTGACAGCAGGGGTGAAAAACTTCAAGTATTGATTTAGAACCTAACTCGTTTGAAAAGCTCTTTTGGGAAAACAAACAAACCCTTCAGTACACAAGTTACACAGAAATATTTTAAATGTTAACCTAGATTTTATAGTCACTTACTGTGCGTATCTAATTTGAAGTTGCAATTTCTTCAACTTACCTGAAAAACTAGCTAAAGCAACACCTGTTAGGCTGCTAAATCCACTTTCCAATGCAAACTGTTTGACACTTACTATTTTTGTCTAAGTATGAAAATTGGAGATTAATATTTGCTTCAGATGAGTTTATAAAGGGTATGCAGTGATTTTTAAGGACATTAAAGGTGACAGAAAGATAACCTTATATTACGTGTACTTTTAGTCACTAACTTTTCAAACAGCTGGGAAAACACCTCCCTAGCCAGGTTTTATCAGGGAAAAAAACCCCATTTTTGGAATAAACCAAGCAATTTGCACTTTCTAATCCCAAATCCCTGAATTATCTCAGTCCTTTAACTCCTGTGTCAAATCTGAAAAGTATTAAGCTGGACTAATAATTCTGGTTATCTCATAGGGAGAAAGGTAAAGAACCCTTGGGACAGACTGGCTGCTGAATGGGCAAGATCCAGCCTGGTGGCATTAGGGATGGCCCAGGCACAAGTGTCATTTGTCATTGCACGGAGGACCTCTGAGGAAGCTCCAGGTAGACACATGGAGCATCCTTGGATGCCCTCTGTCACGCATAACGGAGCACAGAAGGATTTGAAAACACATTTTCCAGAGAAGACCCATATTTAGCTGTTTGTTGCTATTGCTTGAACGATCTTCTCCAGGTCAAGGTATATCTACTTCCAGTAGAAAAGTGATTACTGAATACCTCAGGCTGCAGTACCCTTGTTCCTCTGTTGTCCACCACACCTTGGGAACTGGGGAACGACTTGCTTTCTCCCCAAGACCAGAGCTTGTGGTCATCATAACACCACTTCTGTCACAGCTGTGAAGCAGCAATGCCCCGCCCTGCACCTACTCTGGGGCAGAGAGGCTGACAGCTTGGCAGCCACCAGGGATCTCTGGGTAGGGCCGCAGGGACATTGTCTGGAAATTGGGATGGACCTATTTAATGAGGTCACTCAGCTACTAACTGGAAACTAAGCCTGGAACTATAGGTATTACTCCTGGGAAGCCCCAAAACATCAAAAATAAATTAACTCCACTTAATGGAGAAGCAAGCCCGCCCTCCCCTGTCCCTGATGGCAGTAGATGTGCCTGTCAGCTGGTGCTGCAACAAATACATCTTCCATGCGTGACATCTTTTGTGGGTCTCTCTTCTTGCCTCTGTGAGGTTTCCCCTGTGCTAGGGGAAACAGTATATACCCAGCAAATGGGAGATGCTCCCAACTTACAGAGTTATGGCAAAACTGACAAACAGACATCGTACATGGGGAACTGCTCCGTTGACTCCCAACCTGAAACACAAGGCTAGGGAGCACGAAGTCAGGGATCGGTATGGGGAGTGCATGCAATTGAAAAAAACTCTTGTGCAGGAGCCGTGTTCTTCTTTGAACATGGCTACAAGTTCCGAGTTTCCTTTCCACCACTTACACAGCCTTGGGACTTAACTCATGGGTTATGGTGGAGCCTTAATGTTTTCCAAACTACGCCATAGTGCATGAAACAGACAGGACTTGCTCACTTAAAAGATGTAGCACAGTCAGGAGATGGAGAGTTGGAGACGACTACTTAGTTACTCGGTAAATCAGGCTGTTGGAACCAAAACACACCCCTCCAAGCATACCCAGGTACACCACCCAGAATGAAATCTGACTCTTTTCCTTGCTCTGTGCCCATACAAAAAAAAATAAAAAAAATAAAAAGAAACATTGCTTTCCTGTGGCGCTGTAGTTTTGTGTCAGCTGCTGTGAAGGAGACCTGCCTCCCCCCCCCCCAGAGGTGGGAACAGTCTATGTAATGCCCTGGGAAGGGCATTAAAGCCAGGGGACAGGTGGCATGGAGCCTCCTGGGGGGCATGCAGCTCCTGTGGCCCCTGGGAAACCCTCCGTCAGCATCAGCAACGCCACTGCTGTTTTCCTGCCGGGAGTGGAAGGCAAAGCCAGCGTCTCTGGGAAGATCCCAGCCCTGTCTTGTGCCTGGGAAGACGATAGCACTCCTTGCCTTGCACACAGCCCTGCTTGGGCGAGCTCGTGGGCTGGATCCTCTCTGGAGTAGCGTGGCGTGGGGCGGGCTGTGGGGATGCAGCCTCCTGGCCGTGGCAAAGCCTGGTGTGTGAGTAGCTGGGTCCGGGGCCGGCCTGCCTGGGCTCTGCAAAGGGAAAGGCAACTTAAACCAAACCAACCCAAACCACAAAACGAGCCCTAGAAAGCAACAGTAAAACACAAGCGAGCCCTGGCTGAGCAGCAGACCTGAGATGCCGGTGCTGCCACCCCACAGAGTGAGATTGGGTGGGCACGTGGCAAGGGCAGAGGCCAGGGGAGAGCTTTTTGGGGTTGTGAGGAGGGTGGGAGGTTGAAGTCTGGCAGGGAGCGACCCCAGCCTTAAGAGAGAGACCCTGGAGGGCACACGGGGAGATGTTCCCCAGGGATGGGGGGGGGTTCCCCCACATGCATCCTAGTGCTGCCTCCCCTGCTCCCCACTCAGCCGCTTTCGAGACCAGTAGGTGCCCCCCGCCCGGTGTGGGGCTCCTCCACTCTGCATTTGGGGGGTCTCTAGGGACGGTCCTGGACCCCCAGAGTCCTGGAGGCATGAGGGGGGGGCTGGGTGTCAGGCCCACAGGGGACGAGAGCCACGGGTGCACTGGGGTCCGCCGGGGCAGTTCCAGCTCCCGGAGCTGCACGGCCCGTGGGAGGTGGGGGATTGAGGAGGGAGGGTGTTGGTGTGTTTGTGCGTGTACAAGCGTACACGTGTGCGTGCGAGTGTACCCACGGGTGTGCGCGCAGGGGGCGCGGGCGGGGGGAAGGCGAAAGGGGGCTGGTTCTGCAGCGGGTGGCTCCCAGCCTCCCCCGCCTCCTTCCCTCTGGGTCCGCTCCTCGCTCTGGCTCGCATTTTATCGCAGGCGGCCGGCGCAGCCCCCTCTCCCCA
>JAAGAY010148149.1:25158-61121 GCA_011801015.1 Ardeotis arabs | reverse complement strand
GTATGGGCCGGGATATGGACTGGTTGTAGCCCCAGGATCGGGGCGGGGAGGGCTAGGAGTGAGTGGGGGGCACTGGGGAGCGGGGAGCAGGAGTGGGGTCCCAGCTCCGGTTGTCCAGTCCCTGTTCCCCAGCTCCGCTGGACTGGAGGACTCATGGATCCCCTGCCTTGCGTCCCCTTGGGTCCCTTTGCCTCCCTGCCTGGGTCCGTGTCCAGCCCCTGCGTCCAGGGACCGTGGGTCCAGCAGCGTTCGGGCCCCCGTTCGGTGCTGGGGGTTCCTCCCAGGACCTGTCCTGCCTGGGACGCCGCGGCCGAGCCCTGGACCCCCATCCTGCGTGTCCAGGTTGCAAGGCCCCACGGCCAGCTCCCCTCCCTGCCCGCTGCCCTCCCCGCAGCGTCCCCTGTGCGTCGCGGGCTCGGGGGTCTCCTGGCGTCTCCCGTGCCCCAGGTCCTGGCCTGAGGTCACTGGGTTTGCCCCGTGCCTGCTCTTGATCTCCTGGCTCCGCTGCCTCGGTTTCTCCCGTTGAGTCGCACCGGGGTTCAAGCCCCAGAGGGGAAATCTCCCAGGACCCGCGCTGAGTCCCGGTGCCCAGCTCCCAGCGCAGGGCTTGGAGGGGACGGATCCCCGGATGGGGCGAGTGTCTCGCTCGAGAAGACAGTGGAGGGAGCGGCAGGTGGGGGGGAAAAACCCAAATCTAAGCAGATCGGTCGCCTTTTCCTTCCCGGGAGGGGGATGGGAGGGAGCAGATCCTGCTTGAGCAGCCAAAGTGAGTTCCCTTTGCTTTTCCCGGCTCCTCAAGGTCAGCCTAGCTAATGAAAATCAATCTTCCCGGCCTCTCTGCTGCCTGAGCAGATTCTACCTGTGGCCCCTCACCTACGTGAAAGCCTCCACCGGCCGCCTGGCCGCTGACCATGTGCAACGCTGGTGGGGAGCTTCCCATGGGAATGGAGTCTTCCCGCGGGCCCGGGCAGCGTGACAATGCTGGTGTCACCGAGGGTTCGCGCGCTTGGTCTGCTGGAGGAGAAGGGCTTTGTCCCAGGGAAGCCGGCTGCACGCGGAAAGCGCGTCTCCGGTACTGAAATCCGGGCTGGAAGTGCCAGGGGAAAGCTCTGTGCTGGGGTCTGGCATGCGACGAACAGCTTCCGTCCTCTGCACGCTCCTGGGCAGATCCTGGTGGCGAGGTCCGGCAGCCTGAGGGTTTGGCCATGGCGCCAATGCCATGAGGTCAACCTTGCCGGAGGGAGGGAGCGCTGGGACACGGGGGTCCTCCCCGCGCCCAGCCCACGGCCCTCAGACATCCCTGGCCTTCCCTCCGGATAAAGCGGGCGCTGGTGCTGGCGCCACAGGCTCGGGAAGCGCCGTTTCCTGAAAACAACGGCACACGGCACGGCAGCCCGGCTGCGTGTGTGCCAGGGTTAAGGAGAAACCTGCCCTTCCTGGTGCTGGGGACGGGGGCACGTCGGTTGTGGGGCTGCGTGTGGGAAAACGGGATGTGGGAACCCCCACACCAGCCTCTGGCTCCGGAGGAGCTGCCGTTCCCGGCTCTGTCGCTGGCTCCGGATAAGTCGCAGCTTGAGGTTCCCCTCCTCTAGAGAGGGCTGGCGCGTTCCCGGGGGAAGGACAGACGGGGTCCGTCAAGGCAGGGGGTGGGAAATCCTCTGGAAGGATGCGAAGAGCTCAAAAGCACGGGGAGACGCCGGACCCACTCATTTCAGGGGGCAGATCTTGCGGCCCTTGCCTTTGGGCATGGCCGGCCGAGGTCTCCAGAAGCACCTTAAACCTGGTAGCCGGGAAGAACTTCCTCAGTTCTCCAGCCGGTGTGTGCTTCCCGGTTTGTGTGGACAGACCCATTGTAAAATGTAACAGAAATGTTTTCTCTGTTTTCCTGCCCCATCCTTTAGGATTTTTAGATGTGCCCTGATGCCGCAGGGTCTCCTTGCTCCTGGAAATGCAGCTCTCTTCCAGCGTGGCTGAGCTCTGTTGCGACGAGACGATGGACCCTCCCGCCGAGGACTTCCAGCAGGTCCTCTCCATTGACCAAATCCGCTCCATCCGTGCCAGCAACAACTACGTGGAGAGACCGGCCGCCTGCTGCCAGCAAGCCCGCTCCAACCCGTCCCTGTCCCAGCCGCCCCACAAGCAAGAGTGGTCCCAGGACCGCCTGGCGTCTTCCGCCTTGCAGGACCTGCACCGCAGCCACAGCCAGCAGCACCAGGTGCCACCTCTGCCGCAGCACATGAGCCACTCCAGCACGGCCAGCTCGGTCTCCCAGAGCACCACCGCCTCCGACCAGCGCCTCCTGAGCAGCCTGACGCCCTCCCACTCCGGGCATTCCCTCATCCGGACGCAACCCCGGGCCGGCGAGCCGAAAGCGGAGGAGTCTCCACTGAAGGGGGTGCCGGAGAAGCCCACCCTGCACACCGGCCACCTCTTCATCTGCGAGGAGTGCGGGCGGTGCAAGTGCGCCCGCTGCACGGCCGCCCGCAGCCTGCCCTCCTGCTGGCTCTGCAACCAGCGCTGCCTCTGCTCGCCCGAGAGCCTCCTCGACTACGGGACTTGCCTCTGCTGCGTCAAGGGTCTCTTCTACCACTGCTCCACCGACGACGAGGACACCTGCGCCGACGACCCCTGCTCCTGCGGGCCGGGGTCCTGCTGCGCCCGCTGGGCCGCCATGAGCGTCCTCTCTCTCCTCATGCCCTGCCTCTGCTGCTACTTTCCTACCCTGGGGTGCCTCAAACTTTGCCAGCGGGGTTACGACGGCCTGAAACGACCCGGCTGCCGCTGCCAGAGCCACACCAACACGGTCTGCAGAAAGATCTCCTCCTCCAGCGGCACGCCTTTCCCCAAGACGCTGGACAAGCCGGTATGACCCCCCCGGCAAGGAGATGCAGGCTTTACTCCTCTTCCTCCTCCTCCTCTCCCCTCCATCCCCTTCCTCCTTTGGCTCCCCCCGCTCTGCAGCGCTCCCCCCTACCCACCATCACCTCCTGGGAACGAGATCGGTGAACTGGGGGTCCCCCGGCAGCACGGGGACCGGGGGAGCTGGCACCAAGCCGGTGGGAGATGCTTTGCACAGGTGGGTGAGGGTGACCAGACCTCCTCCTCCTCCCTTTGTCCCCCTCCAGCACTTTTCGTGGGTGGCCCCTCTCCTCCCACGCGGCCGTAGGTCCGCTTTCCGCAGGGGCTGGGGCACCGCGGGGTCCGGCTGGTGCCAGCGCCTTCCCTGGGGGCTGGGAAGCGGCTGGGAGAAGCGAGCGAGGCTCCGGATGAGGTGGCACCGTATTTTTCTGTCTGAAAGAGGAAGGGAAGGTGTGGGAAGCTTCAGAAGCCTTCTGGCAGGGGAAGGAGCTGTCGGAGGCAGCCCAGCCCACTCGCTTCTGCCCGGCTGCAGCGAGGGAAAGGTCCCCTCTGGGATTTGGCTGAGAGCGAGGAGCTGCTTTGCAATTGCCATTCACGTCTCCGTGCCTTGAAGGGCTGCTCCGGAGCGCAGACCCTGACGGGAGCTGCCGCCCGCTCCGCCCCGCCGCCCAGCCGATGCTGCAGCCCCGATGGCCCCGGTCTGGTACCTGCCACCAGCACTGAGTTCACTTTAAAAAAAATATAAAAATACCCCAAACGCAACGGTGGAGAGCTGCCGCTCACACCGCTCTCCCTGTGGATTCCCACCCATCCCGGGGGACGCCCCAGCGAGGGCTCCTGCAGCTCCTGCTTTGGGCCGGAGGGAAACGGGGAGCAGGAGGGGGTGTCGAGAGACGGGAGCCCCACCTCCCCTCCCTGCAGAAGCTGTGACACCGCCGACGTCAGCCGATGGAGTTTGGAGCCGGGATGAGCTCTGCCCGCCCGGCCCCACTCCGCGGTGCGTGAGAGCAGAGGGGAGCGAACGGCTCCCCAGGAGAAATTAATGCCACGTGTCCCTCGGCTTCCTCCGAGATCCCGCCACCCAGGGCTCGTCCGCCACCTTCCCGCGGCCGCCTCTTTCCGGAGAGTGCCGTGGATCTATTTTTGTGTGGAGAAATATACCGTTGGGACGGCTCGGGCTGTCGCTAACAGTGTCCACGATGCCGCCGTGCGCGGTGCCGGGGCAGGGCTTGCCCTCCCGGTACGCTTGCACGTGCTGGAAGGTGGTTTCCCAAAACGTGGAGCTTCAGTTCCCAGGCAGCTGGGAGGGGGAAGGGAGGTTTACGGATTGTCCTGGGGGGTCTGCTTTGCAGAGGGAGGGTAGGGTTTGCTGGCCAGGGGGCAAAGCGGGAGGTAGACTCCCGCGATGGGATTCCTCTTTCCCTGCATTCGCCATCTAAAATCACGGCCGATCCAGGCTCCCTCTGTTGCAGAGAAAAGCTCTTCCCGGGAGTGATTCATCCTGCTTGGAGCTGTTGTTCCGTAAATTCTGTTCTGGTGGTGTCCCTCTCCCTTGACCCAAACGGGACCCAAGCACTGAACTGGCCATTCCCCGAGGAAGGGGAGATGGATCCCATCCCTGGTGTGAAGCTTGTGCCTGGGGCGCGGTACGGACGTGGCCAAAATTCTCGCCCTCATTTCGCCTGGAGCCTGGTGGGGATGGATGGCCAAAGATAGATCCTCTGGCCAAAGATGGAGACCCCACTTCCATAAGCTGTGGGGAAGACAGGATGATGCTCTGGGGCACGGCGAGGGTCTCCGGGCGTTAAGGAGGGTGCATCCCACCTCGGTGCAGTTTGCACATCCCCTTAGGCCAGCCCTGGACCCCGGAATGGGTTGGGTTGGAAGGCAGCGAGCTCCTCCTCCGAGGAGGCCCCGTAGGTGTGCGTACCCCCGTCAGGTCAGTCCATGGCAGCAGCTATGAAATACATCCCAAACGCATTTATCCGAAGGCCAGCAATTGCCTGGCTCCCTGCTTCCAGGCCGTGTTTGGGGGAGAGGCTTCCACCACGCGGCACCCTTCCTGTTGAGCGCTCGGTTCATCTCTGTTGGTGCTGATTAAACTCCTGCTTCCTGAAAAATGTAAAGCTTTTTAAGGGAAAAAGGTCCCTTTTCCACGGAGGATCTGAGGAACTCTCTCACTTGAATGGGAATGTGAAGTAGTTCATTGAAACTTCTCAAAGAAAACTAATGAACAAGATTTTCCAACTCGCTCTACTTTGATTTTTTTTTCCTCCTCCTTTTCAAACGGATCCTACTTGTAAATTTAGTTACCACCTCTGTATCCCTGCAATCCACTGCTTCCTCTCCTGCTGGTGGGATGACTCAACATGTGAAGCTTCATCATTTTCCCGGCCTCCGAAGTCATGCAGGCGCGGGGCAACCTCCCCCAGGTGCCGGAGCCGTGGGATGAGGAGATGGCTGTCCCCAGCCCGGCTCCGTGGAGCCGCTTTTCCTTGGCACCGGCACGTCGAGGCGGAGCCCTGCGCTACTATTGCGGCGTATTTACCCCCGGTACCCGGTCGGGGGCCGGGACACCTGCCAGCAGCCTTCTGCCCAACGGGATTTTTCTCTGGGTCGGCGCGGAAGTCCCACTTTCCCCAGGGAATGGTGCCACAGCCTGAGTGCCGGGCTGAGGAGCCCGGCCAGGTCTCCTGAATGTCTCGTCTCCAAGAAATGACAAACCTGCCAGATGCGTTTTATGAAAGACGGGGCACGGAGAAGGGAATTGGGGAGGAGAAGAGCCCTGGATGGGTGTCCAGGGCTGCGGGACCGGCGCAGGGCTTCAGTTTAGCCGTGTTGAGGGCAGTGGCATCGGCTGGAGAAGTTTAGAGCTGTCGGTCTCTGCCCTGCTCGTAGGGGCAGTTGGCTTCGCGTGGGGTTGCTGCTTCCCACTCGCTCTCGGGGGCTTCGGTGCGCTCCCGTTCCTTGCTCTTGGCGGAAAGGACAAGGCAGCGTTTGCCAAAACCTCTCCGAGGAGGCCAGCTCCGGCTCACTGAGCTCAGCTGGTGTCAGGAAGGCTGTGGGCAGCCTCCAAACGTGTGTGTTTGTTTTTTTTTTCCCGAGTTTTTCCTAACATCTTCAGACCAGATCCATCCCCCTCCCTCCCTGTCTCCGGCCTCTGGATCGCTTGGTTTCCCTGCAGAGCGGACTCCAGTTTTCTGGGGTTGTGAGCCCCTTTCCTGCCCCACCCTGCAGTGAGTCAGATAACATCTGCTCCAGATGTTTGTTTGCAGCTGCTCGCCCTGCCAGTCTGGGTTTCTCTCTGTCCCCACGTGTCTTTTTCGGTTTTCTTTCGGGAGCATCACACGCCGAGCCCTCCGTTTTCCCCATGACCCCCTGAGTCGACAGGGACAGCTCTGCTGCTGGGGGGAGTGTGTCTCCACGTCGTGCGTCTCTGCTGGTCATGGGCTCCTTCTCCAGGGAACGTCCAGGGCTGTAGGGCAAATTCAGAGGGGGAAAGAGAGGCTTGGGTGCGGAAGGAGCAGGAGGCAGGAGCTCCCGAGCGGGACCTGAGCTCCCCCTGCCCCGCTCCCCATGCAGGACCCTCCCTTTCCCACCCAGAGCCCCAAGGCTCCATCCACACAAGAGCTCCTGCTGGTGCTTGGTTCCTCCAAGTCTCCCCTTGGTCCCGCTCCCTTACTGGGACGCCTGCGATCAGCCCCGGTGCTGATGCGGAGGGGTCACTGGGGACTGAGGTGGGGTCTCCCTCCCAGCCCAGCTCCCCCAGACCCCTTGGTGGAAGGGCAGAGGGGGTCCTGGGGCTGCTGTCCACCCACCCCTGAAAACCTTGGTGCCAGCCAAGTACCTCAAAGGACGGGGGTGAAGCTCTTGGGGACTCTCCTCTCAGATTCCCATAAAATCCCTTTGAGCTGGCTCTTCCCCATCCCCGTGTGCGAACCCAGAGGCTGACGGGGAAGTGTTGCCGACCGAAAGATGCCGGAGCACAGGATAACCGTTCTGGAGCGGCTGCGTTAGTGCAATAAGGAGGGGTGAGCGGAGTGCGGAGAGAAGCTGCCGCAAGCTTTGTGCGCCAGGGCTGTGCAGGGAAGGAGCACAGCGAGCTGGGAGGGCTTCAGGTGTCGAAAGGTTTAACTTTTTGGGATCAGCATGTGAGGAAAACAGAGAAGGGAGGTACCCCCACCCCAAAAACCCATTCTTAGTCTTCGACAGCATCCAGTGAGCATTGGGATCTCTTGCAAACCCCTTCTCCCCAGGTGGGGGTTGGGAGCTGGTGGACCTCGTCTGTTGTGGGATGATGCTGCAGAAAGGGCTGGACCAAGCCCACCGGTCCCTGCCTCGCCCGCGCTGCCACCCCACGCTCCGTTCCCCCTTCCCCTTCCCTTTCCCCCAGCCCGTCCTGTCCCCGCGGTTCCCTCAGCCCTTGGCGATGCTCTGCGGCGCGGCAGCGGCTCGGCGGCCTCCTGCCTCCCCGTGTGTGCTCGGCACAAAGCTGTCTGGAGAAGATGGATCGCCCTCGGCTTCCCGGAGAGTCTCGTACCGGGAGCCGAAGCCTCCGACCCTCCGTTTAGTCGGTACAAGGGCGTTCTGTGTGGTGTGCGAAGAGACCCCCGCCCCGGCTGCCGCTCCCTGGGTTCCTTTCTGTAAGGTATAATATCTGTTTGTAACCTGGCGGCTGGTTTTTGACAATACTCTTGTACCTTTTAAGGGAAAAAAAATTAAAAAAAAAAACCAAAGTATTTATTTGAAAAGTTTATTTTAAAGATAAGAAAAAAAAATAACCTATTTATTTTACTGCACCCTCTTCTGTTTGGTTTTCTTCTCCTGCGAAGCTGATAACTGTTACTGAACCACTGCTGAGATGAAAGAGTGATTCTGTGGGCGGCTTCACAAGCCCACTTAGAGCCATTATTCAATAAAAATATATCTTAATTTTGAACCCGGTCTCCTTCTTGTCTCCGTGGCAGCCGGGCCGTGACTCAGGCTCCTGCTCTGGCAGGGCTCTCGCTGGCTGCGGGGTGCGGGGCGGCTGGGCTTGCGCGGGTGTTGGGGGGACCAGTTTTAGCCCCGTGAGATCTCCCCCGGCAGCCCTCTCCTGATGCTTACAGAAGAGCTCCAGAGTTCCAGTGCATGCTTCCCTGCTCCAGCTGTTCCGGGGTCCTTGGGAAGGGTGGGCTCCTCTAGCAAAAGGTGGGAGTGAAGAGGGAGGGACTGAAGTACGAAATCCCTGAGATGTGGGAGAATTCAGTCATTCCACAGATTCCAGTGTGTTCCCAAAGCCTCTCCTGCTGCTGGAAGAGGCGAGGTGATGCCACAGGGCAAGGGATGTCTTTGGCAGGAGGAGCTGTCTCTCCCCGCCGGCCGCAGAAGGCCCCTCGGCGATGCGTTTAGTGCCAAGAGGATGAAGCTGGGCCGTGGCACCAGCAGCGGCTGGATCGGGCTGGCCCCTGGGATCTCTCCATACGTATTACAGGCCAGTGCTTCGTGCACTTTTGCGTGTACAGAGCCTGGTCGCTTCTTCATGGCTCGCGGGTGTCTTCTGTTCGCCTAAAGCTCTTCTCTCACAAAGATGGTGGATCTTTACTCAAGCACTTCCAGAGCATGAAGTCCTCTCACGTAGGTTCGGTGGCTGATGAATCCCATGATTAGCGGCACCTCCCTTATTCCCGTTTGAATTTGTTGGCTTTGACTGCCAGCCCTTGGCTCTGCCTGAACCTCTAGCTGCAAGAGTCCCCTCGTAGGATGGTTTTGCTAGGCTACAGCTGTGCTGGAGAGCCCTCTCCACCTTTGTGCTCCATTAAAAACCTGCATTCTCCCTGTCTCTCACCATAAAGCCTTTTCCCAGGCTGTTTTACTGGTTTTGAAATCATGTTTTTGTCCCGTTGCTGGTATCAGAGCATGCTTTCCAAAATACGTTCCAGTGCCTCAGCCACAGTGTTCAGGATCTGCCTCGGGGTTGTGGAGAACAGATGTGAGCCCAGTCCCTCCTGTGACTCACTTTTCCCCTGCTTTTGAAACAAAAGATGACTTTAGGCCGTTTGTCACTCTTTTCAGTGCCAAAGTCCCTCATTCTTGGACGCAGCCAGCCAGTGTCTTTCCTAGGTGCGCGGCCTTCTTTTGGCTATGTTAGAGCCCTTTTGGTTTGTGTGGTACCACCTTCCCAAGCCTTCCTTGTCCTCATCAGTTCATGCCACCAAATCCTACCAGCGTCTTTGTCAGCTGTGCTTGGCTCCACCCAACCCTCCCGTGGAGGCAGAGAAGGTTTTCCAGAAGTGGATTTCCACCCTCCTGGTGCTGAAGTCTTCCCTGGCCTTCAGAGGGAGCAAAGTTAAGCCATGCTCAAATCCCACAGAGGATGTCCAGGTGTGATCCAACCTGGAAACCCGTGGGAAGCTGGCATCCCTCACCAGCCCGGGAAGGGTGCTCGGCGTGCTCCAGGAGAGCAAGGAGAGGTGTTTGCAGCCGAGAGGTTGGCTGTCTAGACAGCGGAGAGAAACCAGCTCTCTTATGGACTCATTCATCTCCTCCTAAGGTGGCTAAATAGGTCAGATGACTCATGCCCTGAAAGCGCCTGTTTCTCTGCGCTGACTACAAAGGGGATGGTGCTGTTGACAGCCCTCCATGCCGAAGATGTCTGAAGGTAAAGGCTCCGAACCTGCCCGCTGCGGCGGTTTCCGCAGGTCAGGAGGGGAATGCAGCCCAGCCTGCAGACCCAAAGCACTGCTTCAGCAGATGAAGGACAATTAAATGCCAGCTGTTTTTTAACTCAGGCTGAAGGTGATACGCATGTGGGAACCTGGGCACACACAGCTGGGTAGGACCAGGCAGAAGGTCAAAGCTGGTTCCTGGCTGTCACCATAGGTTGTAGGGACCTATTCAGGCTGGAGGGATTTGCAGAATGGCTGCTCCACAGCCGTAAACACCTCCTCGCTTGGCCGTAGTCATCCTCCACGTAGGGCTGAGGGCTCTGACCGCTGCTCTGTTCTGACAAAGTGAATGCTGCACAGATACAAGAGTGCGGTCTGACATTGCCCATCCAGGTCTGCTTTGCCTTCCACTGTTGGGAGCCGCTCAGGGATGTTTGGGAAATGGGGCCCTGGAGGGATCATGGGTTTGGGATTCACCTGGACGGGTGAGGGGGTGGGTGCCAGGGCAGCTGGGAGCCTTTGAAATCACCCAAACCAGAAATTACACCTGCCAAAGGTTCACCCGTGGAAAGGGTTCACCCATGGAAAGGGTTCATCTATGGAAAAGGCTCACCCATGGGAAAGGTGCACCCATGCTGTGAGCCCTGGGGATGGGGGAGGCCTGGTCCCTCCAGGCAAGAGGGTCTCCGTGACCCCAGTGATGACAGCATGCCGCAGTCGTTTTCCGAAACAGACAGTTTGCCTGTAAGCGCCCGGAAGCGCTGGCAGTCTGTGGTGCTTCCCTGACAGGACAGAGCCATGCTTTGGCCCTGCACAACATCACGAGATCGGCTTAAAAATCAGGATGCAGCTCACAGCAGATCCTTGTTTTTCGTTGCTGCTTTCGGAGACTGAGTCATGCTCACAAGCCTCTTTTGCCAGACACCAGGGCTAGCAACTTCGCTGGAATCGTTAAACAAGCACGGAGATTCTCGTGTGAGCCCGGCAGCCGGCGATGCGGCCGGTGCCCCAGGCGTGGCAGCCTGAGGATGAGGAGCCAGACTCCGGAGACATCTCAGAGAGCGCAGAGAACGGCAGTGTGCGGAAAGGATCTTAAACTGGGGGTGACGCACAAAAAGCAGGAGGGAGAGCAGGTCCGTCGTCCCATTTCAGTCCAGTCACTGGCATGGGCGCCTCTGGGCGCCTCGCTCCTTCCCAAGATTTTGTCCCTGAGAGGTGATGCCCCAAGCTGCAGGGCTGCTGCTCTTCTGGGGTTCCTACCAAACCCCTGCAAGCACGACCAGCAGCGTCTCAGCCCCTGGCTCTGCAGCCAATTCTATTTTGAAGTTCTCCATGGGTGTCTGAAGAAGAGATGCTTTCCTCGCCTGGGCAGTCCCCTGCCATCCTCCTCTCCGTGTTGCCGGTCCTCGGGAAGCAGCTGAGGTTGAGGACATTCCTTCCAGGCACGTTCAGAGCAAAATTGTTTTTCTGAAAAGAAGCTCAAACTCCAAATTCTCCTGGGTATCTTCTAAAGGGTGTATTTCCTGTACCCGCTTCCCCCATGCCTTGCTGTAACTCGTAGGGACGTCTGCATGAACAGGAGGATCTCAACCCTTTGATGTGCAATTATCATCTGCAGAAATGACTAATCAATTAAGGACAGTCACTACCAGGCTTTCTATTTATTTCTCTCTCATTGAAACCAGAGCAAATGTGCCCTTTTTCACAGGAAAAATGCTGGCTTTTTTTCCATCCATCACCGCTGAAAACTTCCCGACGGATCTGAAAATGACATCATGCCATTCTTGGCCCCCGCCGTTTTCACTGTCGGCGCTGAGCTGGCCGTGATGCTGACCATGAGCAAGCCTGTGTCACCAGCCCTGTGCCAGCTTGGCAGTGGAGTGGCTCCAATCACGTGTGGAGAGCAGCTCAGAGAGGTAGAAAGGTGCCCAGGAGTGTACGCAAGGATGAAGGTACTCCATCCTAAAGGTGGCCTACCATGAGAGGGTCCAGCTAGAGGACAGCCTAGACTTAAACTGCAGGCCTGGCCTCCTCCGGCATGGGGGAATTTGGGTTTGGAGGGTTCAGCCCGTCTTTAGTCATGATGCACTCCGTGGGATTCTCCGGCTGGATGGCCTCCACATCTGGATGGCCTCTTCCAGAGATGACATTGGCGTCTCCTGTTAGGAACGTCCCCGTTTCTCCGCGTGGCACAGGAGCTGCTGGAGGGGTGCAGCACGGCGCTGGTTTCTGTGGGAGGGAGAGGAGCAGTAACAGCGGAGCCCGCAGAGGGAACGGGAAGCGGAGCTGTTTTGTAACAGCCTGCCCCTGGGGAGAGATCACACCACGCCGGAGGAGCGACTCCAGAGAGGGGTGGCGGGCTGGGAGGTGACCAGATGAATTGACACCAGGCAATTCTCGCCGGAGCTAAAGAGACAAAGTAATTGAAAATAAATGAAGGAACATGACACCTGGCTGGCGGATCGGTTATCTATAGCGTCCCTTTCCTGAAATAACTGCCTCCCGAACATCACACGCCGAGGCAGAGCCAAGGAGATGCACACGTAAAATAGGCCACTCCAGCAGGGACTGCAGGCCCCTTTATTTTTAACCGGAGCGGTCAGAAGGGTTAATTAGACGGTGCACAGCCTTGCCCACCGCCGGGGGTACGGGCTCCCCTCCCGCCAACGGGTACCGCACGCCAAGTACGGGATGCCCCACCGATCTTGTCCTTGGGCAAACGCTCGGGTAGCAGAGCAATGCGAGGAGGGGCTTTCCTGGCTCTCCAGCCTCGGAGAGAAATTCGGACACACTGGGGAAAGCCAGGACGTGCTGGGCTTTGGGTAGTGGTGACTGAGTCAGAGAGCAGCTTTTTCCCAGGTACGGCACTGGGCATCACCTCCGCCTGAGGGGAACGGTGTGTTGGCGTGTTGGAAACGGGGTGAGAGCACCTCGCTGTGCCGGGACGCAGCACCAGACGCCACGGGGATGGGACGCACAGCAGCAAACAGAGAAGATCCTGTAGACACTCAGTACCCGGCCATTCCCAGCTTAGACTCAGCTGCTGGGTTTTCCTCCCTGAGAAGCAGAGCTGGGTTAAATCTCCCTTTGGAAGCTGGACCATCAAGGCTCTGCTGTCCCAAGGAGACACCGCAAGCTTCTCCCTTTTCATCTGTTCTTCTCCTTGTTCTAGAAACGAAAGCAACCTGGCCAGAAAGCAGGCACCTGTACCTTTTGCACAGAGAAGAGGAGAAAAAAATTTTAAAAAATGACCAAGAGGTCTGTGCCTGAAAAAAAGCCTGGCTTTCAGATACGGCGGCCCTTGCCTGGCGTGCCCCAAGGAGGCAGGGCTCACACGGCCCCTCGGCGGGGTGGCTGTGGGGTCCCCACCGCCCTGCCTGCGACGCGGCGACCCCGGCCGTGGATCCACAGCACCTTCCTGGGGATTTTTTCCCTGGGCCAGAGGCTCGGCCGTGCAAGATGTTGGGCTTTGTGGGGTGAGAAATCAGGTGTCCCCCTCGCAAAGCAGCAGCATTGCTGCCAGGGCTCTTCTGTGCAGACCGAGGGGTTTTCAACGGGTCCCTCCATCCCAAGGGAGATGGGGACCTTGCGCTCCCAAAGCACTCTGGCTGGCTGAAAGGGACCGGCATGAACAACTCCTTTCTCACACTGAGATGTGCTGCCCATCCTTCCGTTCCACCTCTTCGGGCATCCCCGTTTTTAGCGGTTCCCTCGCTCGCTTTCGTTAAGCGAGGCAGAGGAGCTGACAGGCGCCAGGAGCTCTGGGTGTCCCGGCTGGGCTGAACTTCGTGAAAAGAAGGCAAGAAAGAAAGGCTCTCCCTCCCCCTCTGACAAACACAGTGAAATCTCATCATGAAAACGCAGCCGAGGCTCCGCTCTGCCCTTTACAGTGCGGGCTGCGAGGTCGCAGGGACGTGGTCCGCGGCATTGATCAGGACTCCTTTGGGCTGGCGTACGGCACCAGGTTTCAAAGGCCGAGCAGCTGAAAAAAAAAAGAATGAAGTGGGGGCAAAGAGTGGAACGCAGCAGATTGAACTGCTGACACGCTGGGGTCAGAGATCGCCGGAGAGAAAGCGGGCCCTGGGATGGCCTGTGCAAGGTCAGAAATAAATAAGTAAGCATTAGAAATCCAGCTCCCCCCGCAATGCTCGGGCTAAAAGCCCACCGTGCTTCGGGGGGAGAGAAATGGGCTGGATGAGCCTGACGTGTGAGGGAATAACTGACGGGGAAAATGCCTGATTTTGGTACCCAGGGGTGAGTGCACGAGTGTGGTGTGCACCCACGGGCTTTACTACCGGGTGCTCAGTGGGGTTTTGTCGTCCTTTTGAACGTCCCTCAGCTCCCCAAGGACAGAAGGACCGACTCCAGAAAGGAAGGGAGAGGGAGAGCCAGAAAGGACACAGAGCATCCCACGTCTCCGGCCGGAGCATCGCCTCCTGACTGGCCAGGTGACTGGGACGGGAGGAGAGCAGCAGCTTGGGTGGTCCGTGCTCCAGAACAGGAAGAGATGGAGAGGTGGAAGAGTCCAAACAGGACTGGAAATTCAAGCTCATATCACAGTTTTTTCCTGAGTTGTGAGCCACTGTGTCCGAAGGGACGAGCCAATGGGAAGAGCATGTGGCAAGGGGTGCGTAAGGAGGTGCTGAGGAGAGAGAAGCCGGTTCTGCCTGCTTCCACCGGCGGGTCCTGGTTGTGTTAGGAGACACCAGGTGCAAAATGTGGTTCAGAAGTGACCCTCGTGGTAAGGGAATCAACAGCTTCAGCTCTGCCAGGCAAGTCCTGTTGTGAGTTTACGCCTGTCTTCCAGACCAAACTTGCCAAAGCCTTCACGGGAGCCCTCAGCCCCATACTGGGAGCTCTGGGGAGGGATGTGCTCGGAGCACGTTCAGTAAATCCTAGGAACCCAAGCTTGATGCCGTCTGGATGGGCTGGGAGCAGGCAGGGCTGGGACAGCAGTGGTCAGCTCAAGTTTTGTCTTCCTGAGTGTGCTGTGGATGCTTTAAGTCCAACCCACAGCAGGTTGAGATCTTAAACCTGGTTCTCAAGCTCCCTGATCATCACACGCTCTGCTCTGCTGTTTGATGTGTCTCCTCTGTTGGGTTCCTGATAAAATGAATCTCTTGGTGTGCTACGCAGCAGGGCTGGGTCTACCAAAACACTTCCACCACGGGCACCAAAGCACCTGGCTGTGAGTGCCCAGCAGGAATTTCCCAAAATGTCCTCTCCGAGCACCCCTAGCTGCGTACGGAGAACAAGGACCTCCCAGAACGCTGGTCATCCTACAGATATTTTCATTTCCTAGGTTGCCAGAGTTAAAACCCTTCAAAACTCGAGTGGGCTGAGAGGTAGCTTGGCAGCCAAAGGGAACAGCTGAGTGCTTGGAGGAAGGGGACGGTGCTGGCTCTGAAGCCCAGCGACACATTGGGATGGTTCTGCTACGTCTACCTGCTCCGCTGACCTCTCAGGTGACCCGACAGGACGGGCAGGGTGGGATTTTGTGCCCTCATGTGAACGCTCTGAACAGCACATTATCCGCTCCACCCCGCACCCCTGGGTTTGTGCTTCCCATGAACGCTAGAAAATGTGTTCTGTACGATGAGCAGTCAATGCTTAAAAATGCTGCCTTTTTAATTTTTTTCTTTCCATTTTTTTTTGTGAATTTAGTACCAGATGGTACCGTGCAGCCCTGAGAATGGAGCGCTCGGCAACTGACAGCACACGACTCGCAGCGGAGAAACCGTCCTGCCCTCCCCTCCACCGCCGCAGCTCCGGCAGCGCGCGGTGAATAATTCAGCATCCGTCTCATTCAGCAGGCGCTGCCGGGGAGCCGCGCGAGGATGGCTTTTATCAACCGGACGGCTGGATGCCATTTTCCAGCACAGCCTGTGTGCAAACAAGTGGTGGCTGCCGGCTGGGTGGGTGCCAGTGCTCACGGCTGGCTGCTGGTAGGGAGGGACGCAAGACGCGGTGCCCGCATCCTCTCACCATCTCTGCTCCCGAGCCGCTTCCCAAGCCCGCGAGTAACTTCACTGGTGAACCATCGTGGTTTCACAGCTGAGGGGCTGTTTTCAGCAAGACACATGTTCATGATGGGGTTTTTTGTTCCCTGGGAACACTGGAGCAGAAATCCTGCTGCCCAGACTGGTCTGTAAAAGCCATTGCGGATGTTGCTGATTGGGCTCCTGGGATGTGACCAAGGAAAACATTTCCGAGCCCTTTTTTTTTCGCTCCGTTTGCCCGTTTCCGCCTCGTTCTGGCATCAGGGTGACTGTGCTGGGAGGCGAGAGCGGCATCTGGTCCCACAGGGCCCCTCTGTTGCCATCTGCGGAGACGTCCTGGCCACCCGGGGACCATGCTGGGAAGCCAGGCAGATGCCACCAGCCAGAGACAGGCCGCTTTGGCTGCGGGTCAGTTGCCGGCTTTGGCATTGCCTCTTGCACTCAGGTCATTGCTTGAGGGTCCCAGCTCAGGATGAGGGGTCCTGCTAGCCCCTGTCCCTGCTGCGGACCAGCATGGCAGCTCTTCTGAGCTCTTCCAAGCCCCGCAGCTCTGCAATGGCGTGTGCGGATGCCTGTGGGGAAGGGTGACGGATATGAACCCCACGACGGGCAGGTAAGCAAACGCGGAGTTTGTTGGACAGGAGCCTGGAGCATTAGGCCGTTATGGGAAGCGCAGGGCTTTTATGGTAAGTAATTGTGACGTTAGCGGGCATCTGCCTTAAATATTCCCGTGTGCCGGCAGCTGACGCTGAAGGGAGAGGTGTGCACCAGCCCAAAAAAAAGGGCGGCGAAGTGTTTTTGTTCAGGTGGGACGTTCGGCTGGGGTGATGAAAGTCCCTCTGGCTCTTTTCCTGAGCGGAGGGGTGCGTGTCCCCGCTGCCCTGGACCCCGTCCAGCCTGGGCAGCTCTTTCGCAGCTCTCTCCCAGTTCCTGTGCGCTCGCAGATGGACGCGGTATTCTTCTCCCCTTCCAGCCCTCGGTCGGAGCAGGGAAGGGCTTGAAGAGATGCAGGAGATAGCGATCCCTTCGCGGGCGGAGAGCTGGGTTTTGACAGGGGTGGAAGACACCATGGCCTCAAGCGAGGTGGCACGCGCGGCGAGGAGCTGGGTACAGCCATCTGAGAGGATGGTGGCACCGCACGCTGGGGGTCAGACCAGGCTGGGCGTTGAGACCGGCAGCAATGTTGTGCCAATGTGATGTTTGTCCTCTCCTGAGCACCTGGGGAAGAGGAAGAGCACCCGCAGACCTGCAACCAGCCTGAGCAGCTACGGCAACCAGGCCACCCTTGCTGGAAACAGCCCACGGGGCAGGAGCAGCGTCCTTTCCCCCGAGGAGCATCCCAAGTGGTGAGAGATCTCCCTGGCAAATGTGATATTTTTCTCTTTTCTCAGCCCAAACCCACCTTTTCTGGCTCTCTCCTGTACAGGGCTGTAAGCAGTACCCCGTCGTCCCTCAGGCTCGGGGCTGGTCCTGCAGTTACTCACCAGCCATGAGCCATTTCCACACGCACATCCTTGCCGTCCCGCTGTCCATGAGAGCTGGGCTGCCGACACCTGACAACTGTAAACAGCCCAGAGCTCGTGGGAGGCAGGAAAACACCTCCGAACTTCCCGGAAATGGGATGGAACGGGAAAGCTGCAAAGGGAGAAACCATAAATATTTGGCTAAAAATACACCTGGGGGTGCTGGGAAGTTTTGGTTTGAGACCAAGAGATGTGAGCGGAAGCGACCGCACCATGCTGGACGTGGGACTCAGCCAAGTCAGGCCCACGGGCCGCATCCACAGGTGCCCACCCCACACCCAGCGTGGGCTCGGCTGCGATTCAGGGCTCAGCTCCGGCATCTCCCCTTCTAGCAAGAGGGTGCCTCAAAAAAACCACTGAGCCACTTTTCTGGGGGATCTCCGCTGTTCAAATCTTCCTGCTGCCGTCTCTCACCTTCCTCCCCACCGCCCCACCATCCTCCTCCTCCCGTCGCCCTGGAAACCAGAGGCCAGGATGCCTTGGCCCGGGGTGACAGCCCCACAACAAAGACGGCTTTCACAGCCCCGGTGGGACGGGGTCGTCCCCAGCGCCCCTTCCTCCCCGCTCGCCGTGCGCAATGTGGGGCGTCGAGTGCTGGGGGTGGCCCGGAGCCCCGGGGGGATGCCCCGCACCGGCCAACCTCGACGGGTCCTGGCTTCTCCCCCCTTGCCGCCTCCTCCCTTTCACATTTGGCAGGGCAGGGGACAGGGTTCACGGGCTCCTCTGGCGATGGGGCGGAGGTGGATGAGGGGGGGGCACGGGCTTATTCTTGTCGCCGTGGCGTGGAGACCAGGTCAGCCGCCCTCCAAACCCCTCACACATGCTGGTGGGTCCCCAAGTGTCACTCAGCCTGAAGGAAGTTGTCCATCAAATCTGGGAGGGGGGGAGGCTGTGGGAATCCCTGCGGGCAGCTCACGGGCTAGGAGAGTGGGATCGTGTCCAGGAGCCAAGCGGAGAGACAGCAACGCAAATGCCTGGCCCTGCTGCTCTCCCCTTTTCCCTCTTCTCCCACAAATGAGCCCATCAGACCTGGGGAGCTCACTGGTGCAAGCCTGGGAACAATTTCCCTGCAGCGAGGCTTTGCTCGCCTGAAGGATGGGGCTGGAAAGCTGTTTCAGGGAAAAATTGGATCTGCAGATAAAGATGGGGCTACCAGGTCTCCTGGCCTAAACCAGGAGTGAATCTGCCCCAAAGTCGCAGAAACGTCAGCACGGGCAGGCGCGTAACTCTGGAGGCAGACAGGCCCCTGAGAGAAACTGGCTTTCCCAAAAATGCGAGGCAAGGAAGGAGAAATCCTCCCCAAGCTCACACAAACCTGTCAGACACGTGCTGCTGCGCAGGGGGTGCAGAATGCTTCAGGAATGCACGCCGGCAGGTCTGCCCCTGACCACCACGCCTGCTTTATGTGCGTGGAGACTGATTGCCGCCGCTGCCCGCGGTTCTGCGAGCGAGGGGGCTGGGGCTCTGCGCGTCCCTTCTCGCTGCGCTCTGCGCGGGGAGCATCCCCTCGCTGGGATCAGGCGCACGGGGATGGAGGCGACACGTTGGGATCAGACTGCCCCTGGGTTTGGGGGTTCGCTTAGGATCTGCGGGTTTGAGCTGTTCTTGTCCTCTTTCTTCCTCATCTGCCGTGTTTCCCAGGTGCAGAAGCTCTCCGCCAGCGCCGTACCAGTGCTGCCCGGGCACCAGCAGGGCAGAAAGCTCTCAATCCCCGGCTCGGCATGGGCCCATCCGCAGTCCTTGGGACCCCTCCGCAGTCCCTGGGACCCCTCTACCATCCTTGGGACCCCTCCACAGTCCTTGGGACCCCTCCATGGTCCTTGGGACCCCTCCATGGCCCTTGCGTGCACGTCTCCCCATGGGCGGCCGTTTCTGGGAAGGCGGTGGTGTGTGACAGAGGAAGGAGCCGCAGTGGCTGCAGGCAGGGAGGGCTCCTTGTATCCACCCTCAGCTCCTTCCTGCCTCACCGAGCTCCGCTTTCCTGCAGCCGGGTCCAAGCTCTTCTTGGCCACTGCCTCTTGCCTGTGGTGCCTAAAAATAATTCCCGTGTGTGGGTCTGGGGAAGAGCTTCTGGGCTGGAGTTCAGCCCTGGAGGAAAAATAGAATAAAGACGAGGCAGCCAGTGGTCCCGGGACAAGCTGACCCGTGGTGTGGGGTGCCATGTGGGGCCAGGGATGCCCCGCACTGGGGTACCACCCCTCCCTTCCCTCCATCCCTCCCTCCTCCCCGCGCTGTCCCCAGGCACCTCACGGACAAAGAGGGGGTGTTTCAGACGGTGGGTGAGGTTGGCGGGATGTCTCTGCAGGGTGGGCAGCAATTTGACCTGGACAATATTGCCGAGGCTGCCAGTTGGTGTTGGTGTCCCCTGAGGCTCCCTGGAAGGGGGAAACTGCACAGCTGTGTGGCAGAGCCCCTCCAGCCCGCGGGGGCTGTGCTCCTGCCTGCACCACCTCGGTCCCATCCCTCCCCTCTGCTGCAACCCCGACACCCGGGCCACCACGTCGCTCCGTGTTCCAGGACACATGGTGGGAGGAACTGCTCCCCATCCAAATGATGCCCTTGGCTGGGGCCAGCGATGGGTCTGAAGCGGGCTGGTGGTCCAGGTGGATGTCACAGGGCCCCGGCACGTCCCGTCTCCTGCCCCTCTGCCTCCTGACACAGCCCCGATCTTTCTATAGCTGAGGCTTCCTGTTTGTGGGGTGCGCGGGGAGGCTTCTCGCCCCCTCGCTCGCTCTTTTCCCTCTTGGCCAAGGGCAGGAGGGAGTCAGTGTCCTGGGAAAAGCAAAACTTGAAAGCAAAGCTGGACTCTTCATTGTCAGGAGGCTTTTTTTTTTGGTTTTTTTTGATGCATTTCCTCTGGGTCGTTTCCTTTTCATTCGAATGTGGGTTAAAAATATGTTTCCGCTGACATCACCCCGCTGTCCCTTTTCGGAAGAGATCTGGTGCTGGTCCCCCTGAACACCCCAGGGCTTTGCATTCCTCTGACGACCATGAGAAACACGCCTGGAATGAGCGGCCGGGCCAGCCCGGGGCAGCTGGCGGGGATGGGGAAGGGACCGGCCAAGGAGATGGGAGTCTTGGACTTCTTGTGTGGGACGTTAGCGGGGCTTGGTGCTGCGCTTTGCACGGCGGCGGGGGGGGAATTCAGCCTCCTTTGCTACCCCACAGGTGAGGGTGGCTTGGGAACACTCAGCTCTTCTCTCATCCCAGGCGGCAGTTCCCATGGAGGGAGAGGATGAGAGATCGCGTGCTGCTCTGCTGTTGCTTGCGATTGTCACTGGTTTCTGCTGGAGTGACCACTGCTGCCCTGGATCTAGTCAATCCTGTGCAGGTGCCACGGGGCAAGCAGATCCTGAGAAGTAATCTGCATGTTTTGTCCCCCCTTCTCTGCCCAAGCCCCATTGGCACAGCTCTTGGTGGGCTGGGACCAAGCGGTGTGCCCCAACAACGCTGGTGGGCTCAAGCCAAGTGGTCCCAGGCTCTCTCTCTTCCAGAGCCGGCAAACCCTGCAGGCCCAGCACCTTGCTGTTTGACATGGATCCAGCCCAGGGCCTCCCTCCCATCTCTCCATCCTCACAGGACTCCTGCACATCCACAGCGTCTATGCTACCTGGCGCCTTCCCCACCTGTCTACCCCATGGCGGTGGGACCTCAATCACTGCTCCTCCTGGAAAGGACGAAGATGTTGGCAGCAGGTTGATGGCTTGGAGATGCGTGGAGGGATGAACGCAAGGGTTGCTCGGAAAATCCAAGACCTTTACTGGACCCCAGCTGCAGCTCCATGGGAGAGGAGCTGGAGCTGCTCCGTCTCTGGAGCCCGCTGGGGCTGGGGGTGAGGCTCAAGCATCTCTCCCTCGTTGCCGCGCACATGTGGAGAGGTCCCAGGGATCCCGGAGGAAGGGTTACACGGATATTTACACAGCTGCAGCTTCACACTGCTGGCTGTGCGCTGGGTGGCCCTGAGCGTCCACGAAATATTCAGTGTGTGGGGCAAAGGGTCCGCAGCCGTGCCTTGCGCTGCTGGCTCGGAGGGGGAACAGGGGCCATAGCTGGGCTGGTCTCTGATGGCCAGAGTTGCTGAGAAAGGACTTCTCTCCGAGCTCTTGCAGTTTTCCCATCCCGATGAAAGCTTTTGGGGAGTGAGAGGCCGAATTGCTATTTTGGAGCCGCTTGCTCCAAAGAGACCATCTTGTGTCAATCAACTTCAGAGCAAGCTTCAGGAGGGAGAAGCTGTCCTGAGAAAAATGCCTCTGGGGAAAAATGGAACGTTTCAACCGCCTTCAGACATGAGGAGAGATCTGGAGGAGTGGAATGGCCCCAGTTCAGACCAGCCAGCATTTTCTGATAGAAGCGGTTTGCTTCACAGGCTCCCGGCTGGCACCCATCCCTTCCCAGCTGTTTTCTCCCTCAGTCTTTCCCGGGCTGCCGTGGTGCTCGCAGGCAGTCCATCAGACGGTCCTGCCGTCCCCTGAGCTTTGGGGCAGCTCTTCCTCTGACCCCGATGCTCCTGGAGAGTTACAGGGTGCAGCCACATCCCAGAATACCAGGCTGCGTGGTTCCCAAGGGGAGCTCTGCATCCCAGAGGAAGCGTGAGGGCACTCGGGCGTGGAGATCTGAACCCGTGCTGCACTGTCAAAGGCGTCTTCACCCCCAGGAGCTATGAAGAGACCTGAAATCCGGGGACAGAGACATTTCTGTCTGGCACCTCCGAGACGCAGGGAGCCGGGTGGGGGGACAGGCCGCGGGGCAGGGGTGGGACGCGGGGGCAGGAAGGCAGAGGGTGCGGGTGGTCTGAACGGGCGTTTTGCCGGGTACACCGTGCTGGTTGCTTGTGCAGGGAACGCGGTGCCACAGGGTGAATTTGAGGAGTGGATTTGTCCAGAGTCGGGTATCTGCTGGGGCAGGGACCCGAGCAAAGAAACGCCCCTGCTCCAGCACAGACCCCCCGCCCTCGCTGCTCCCCAAAGACACCCAGGACAGCCCGCTGGTTCCCAGCCAGGAACGACAAGCAGGGCAATTGCTCCATCTTGTGACCCAAGCTATAAAAGCAGCAAAACTGCCGGGAATGATGACGGGAGATAACGGAGGCTGCTCCCAGCTGGGGCTCTCCATCGCCAGGTCCATCAGAGCTCCAGGTCCCACTGCCCGGGCAATCCGCTGGTGATGAACCATGGACCAGCAGCAAACTGTGTTTTTGTTGGGTCTGCGCTGGCTACAGCCAGTTCCTGATCTGTCTCACCAGGTCGTGAAAAATCTCTGTGGGACAGGACCTCTGCAAGCCTGGGGGCCACCTTCTTGCTTTCTCATTTTCTGCACAGCAGCTTCTGGCCACTGACCGTTTGCAGTGCACTTTTGGGAGCCCAACTCCGTCCTCTCGGTGATGTCCCATCAGGTAGCTGAAGGCAGCAGTGAGATTCCCTCCCTGGACTTCTTTTCTCTGGGATAAACCCCCCATTTCCTCCATGTATACCCTCTGCTCCATCCCCTCAACTTTCTTAATGGTCCTCCAAATGCCAGTGGCCTCAGGAGGAGAGAGGGAGGGATATGTGAACAACCAGGATTTTGGGGAGCAGTTTGGGCTTGTGCTCAGACAAGGAGTACGTGGCCACAGCTCAGGAGCGAGGTCAGTAGCCAAGGCATGCCCTGTGCTGAAAGGGCACCTGGGTGCCCTGGTGACAGCCGATGGGTGGGGACACGAGGAGAGAATGTGCAGAGAAATTGGACGGGTGGAGGCTGGCTGCAGACCCCGCAGAAGGACAGGGGTAGGAGAAAATGCGTTGCCACTGGTGATGAAAATGGTAAAAATGGCAGCAGTAGTGGTAATGGTCATAGCAATGAGCTGGGACAGCGGGACAGGAGGAACCAATCTCCTTGATCAACTCCAAGGGCCTGAAGCTCAACCTGTTGCTGTTAAAAACGAGATCGCTCACTTCTGGCAAGGGATGGGGTGGGGTTTCCCCCCGTGGAAACCTGTACCCCCCCAGGGTGTTCATCCCAAAGGCCTGGTCTTCTTCAGCAGGGCCGACTCTGGGGACAGCTGAGCTCCAGAGGAGGGCAGGAAGCAGCATCCCAGGCACCGGGATGCTTTTTGTGGCCTCTCTGCTATTCTACGCACGCCACCTCCACGGCGTTAACGGAGAAGGGGCTGGTGTGCTGACCCGTTACCACCCCGCTCAGCACTGGGACCTCGGGCTGCTTGGAGCGGTGGGCGGGTGTCGTGGTTTAGCCCCACTCAGCAGCTAAAATACCATGCAGTCGCTCACTCACTCCCCCCCCTCGCTGGGATGGGGAGGATGAAAAGAAAAGAAGGTAAAGCTCATGGGTTGAGATAAAAACAGTTTAAGAGAACAACAGAGGAAAAGGAAATGGCAATGGAAAACAAAAAGCAATAACAGAAAATACTTTAGTGCGTAATTTACAGGACAATAGAGGCGCTTTGTGGCGTGGTTTTGGCAGTGCCTGTGATGCTTGGGCTGCAGTGGTGCTTTGTGTTAATGACCTCAGCCTTCATCTCACTGAGGCCCAAAAAGTTTGAGAGCCAGAAAGCTGGTGGCTTGCTAGTAAGGTGCCCTGAAAGGCACCACGGAGGAGAGACCCTCGAAGCAGCGCTGCTCTCAGGCTGCCCGTCGGGTCAGCTCCAGCCTTGCCTTGGCCAACTCTACACTCATGCCGATAGATTGTCCCCGGATCCCCTGGTCTTGGTGCCCACCAGCTAGCGCAGCTCTGACCCTTGTCCCCTGCCTGCCCCATCCTGCGTCCCTGTGCGGGATGGTTCTGTCTGTGACAGAGGATTCAGGATTATTCCCCCCGTTGCTGTCCCACAAGGCTGCCGAAGCCACGGCGCTGGGGCTGGGAGTGCGGTAAACACCATGTTGGAGCAACCCGTGCTCCCGTTCCCCAAAATGCCATCTCCACGGCTTTCTGTCCTTCCTCTCCCCGGAGACTGGCCAGCCTTTCTTTATCTCAGATGGGCGCAACGCAACCGTCTCTGCCGGAAATCCACCTCCGCAGGGATGCTGTCCCTGCATCCTTAGCACAAAGCGCCTCAGCGAGGAGGGGGCTGAGCCCGGACCCCAGCAGCTCCCAGAAACCAGGGATGCCCCAGCAGATGCAGCAGCATCTCCCTTCAAGGCTTCACTGCCTCCTGTCAGTGAGAAACGAGGAGACGTGGAAGAGGCAGTTACTGGGCACCGACCGCATCTGCCCGCCGCCGGCTCGGGCCAGGGAATGGGCTTGACCGACAACGAGCCTCCTCGGCGTGGCTTTAGGGCTTCCCCTTAATGGGAATGCAGGGGGAAAAAAAAACAAAGGCTGAGAGAAGCCCGAGAGCTCTGCGGGAGAACCAGCAGCAAGCTGTTGTGCTATAGATCGCGCAGCTCCCGCTCCGAACATAAAAACAAAAATTAAAACCATTTACGAGAAGTCACTTCCCGGTGATTTACAGCCCCTGGCTCCGGAGCGGCCGCGCGGAGGGGTTCGGGGCTGCCGCACGGGGGATGTTGCTCTCTCCACTTTTCCTCCTTCCAGTAGGATCTTAATTTGGGAAAGGTGCCGCCGTTCGGATCGGCACCCGGATTCCCATCGCTCGGGCTGCTCAGAGGAACCCTTCCCGCTGAGAGGGTTTGCAGGAGCCATTCAGAAATCGTTCCAATCCGCAAGGCGGCAGCTTGCTGTGAGGAGAGCAGAGAAAAACTTGGGTGAAATCCGCTCCGAATGGCTCGCACGTCTCGCGTCAGGGTTCTGGGTGCTCTGCCAGTGGCTCAGAGGGGCTGTTGCCGATTTGCTGGTGGGTCTCCAGTCTGAGACTGGGGACACCTCTAACGGAAAATGGTCTCCCCAGCCAAGACAGTTTTGGGGTCTGAGGAGCACTGGTGGCTGCGGAGTTAGTCCAGAGAGCAGCAAACCAGAAAGGCCAAAAGCTGCCTTTGGCACTTCAGACATGTCTGTGGATTTTTAAAATTTTTTTAATTTTTTTTTTTCCCCAGAGGAAATTGCAAATAATGTGTTTTCTCCTGGGAAGTATCGCTGCCCGCTGGAGCGAGTGTCGAAGCCGTCACCCCCGGCGGTGACGGGCATCCCGCGGGAGAGCGTGGCAGAGAGGCAGCAAAGCGGAAACCCCGGCGCTGTCAGGCCGCGGAGGAAGGTGGCATGGCTCATGCATCACGGTCCGGGATGTCACCGCTCTCATTGAGACAAATGGGGAGGTGGCCCCAGGAGAACTTGGAAGTCACTTCCACTTAGCAGCTTGCAGGAGCCAGCCTGAGACGGGTCAGCAGGAGACAAATCGCTCCGTGGTGGCGGCTCGGCTCCTCCGGGACGGACAAACCTGTCCCACCCCATAACCAGGCCGTGCAGGTGGGGAAGGGGCTCAGGGACAGCATACCAGGGGTCAGCGCCGTGGGTCATGAGGGTGAGGATGGAGATGTGTCACAAACAGGAGGTCACACACGCCGGGGCTGTGACATCTTTGGAGGGGTTTGCGGGTAGAGGATGGCCTGGTTCGGCTCAGTGCCAGGAAGACCCTCTCGACGTGCCCTCTGGAGACTTCATGGAGCTCTCGGGATAAGATATGGGAAACCTCTGAAGTTTTAATGCATCAGCAGAAAAATCAAGACAGACCAGGGAAAGATGACAGGCGGGGTGAAAGGGCCGGGTGTGCGGTGCTCTGGACAGATGACAGGTCAGCAGAATGGGGACGCAGGGAAGGAGAGGACATGTCAAGGCATAAAGGGAACGCAACGAAGAAGGATGGGGCTTTTAATTTAAAACGAAACGCCCAGGGAAACCTCTTGACAGAGGGATGCGTCAGGCCGTGGAAGATTACCCAGGGAAGTGCTGGAGGTCCCATGGGGCAGACTCAAAAGCAGTTCAGGGAAAAATGCTTTAGAATCCTAGAATCATAGAACAGTTTGGGTGGGAAGGGACCGTTCAAGCCCACCCAGTCCAACCCCCCTGCAAGGAGCAGGGACATCTCCAACCAGATCAGGTTGCTCGGAGCCCTGGCCAACCTGGCCTGGAATGTTTCCAGGGATGAGCATCCACCACCTCTCTGAGCAACCTGGGACAGTGTGCCACCACTCTCAGTGTAAAAATTTTTTTCCTTATGTCCAGTCTGAATCTGCCTCCCTCTATTTTAAAGCCATTACCCCTTGTCCTATCACAACTGGCCCTGCTGAAGAGTTTTTAGGGAGGGAGCTTGGCCCCTTCCAGCCTCCGTCGCTACTGGTTGCCTCCGCCTGGGAGGGGAGTTTCTGTTTGAGCAGTTTTATCACAGTTTCAGGCTGTGAAAGACGGGTCTCTTTCATCTTTGGACTAAGCTTGGAGATTCTCCACTTCACAGAGATGCTCATGGACCTAAGAGCTGCCCGTCCCCCACAGAGCTGGTTTCCTGAGCACAAAGGAGAGAAAGTCCAGGCTGGGGGAGCATCCCCAAGGAAAAGGAGATGTCACTTCCCCGGCTCCTGGGGAACGGATCTGTCCGGATCCTGCCAAGACGTGGACCCGAGCCGCGTTTAAGCCCTGCATTTCTATGTGCCTCCTTTGATTCGACTAATTGGCCGGCGAGCTGCAGGGAGACCCAAGTGCCGTGTTAAAAGGACGAGATGAAATAAGAGCGCAGAATAAATCATGAGCCAATTTCCAGCATTTTCTTGGCTGAAATGGAATGGCTAATCATTCTGATGGCAGAATTAACATAATTACTCTGCCCACTGGCCCAGGCCAGGCTGAGCAGTGAGAAAAACAGGCTGCTGTTTCATGGGGAAGTTTATGGAAGTGATTGAGGGAGCCACGGGACTCGGATCTGGGAAGGGGTCACGGGGGGCCACGACTGCTGTGCTGGACCTGAGCTCCGTGCAGCTGCTGCTGCTTGGGCAGAGCCATGTCAGCAGGATCTCCCGTTCAACATTTCCACCCTTCGTGCACAAGATTTAGCGAGTGATGGCTGAAACCGGAAGGAATTTGAAAAATGGAAGAAAAACAAGAATGTTGGCAGTGATGTGTTACACCGGTTGGTGCAGCAGGACCTGCGACCTTTGCTTACACCCTGAACAGCCAAAGGCGTTGAACCCAGAAAACCTTCTTGAAGGACCCAGTCTTACAAGCCACTTTGCATCTACACCTGCTTTCAGTAGTGTGTAACTTGATTTTACTGGAAGCAGGTGCTACCTTTGTTTTTCTCTCTTTTCTGATGTCACTCTATTTTTCTATACTTTTGTGCAAAACCACCGTGGACTCTGTCAAGACAACACAGCAATTATCACGACTTTTGGCGAATGTGGTGTTTGTGGGACTTACCTGAATTGGGAAGGTTTGTATTGCATGAGGCTTCTGCTTTTAATTAGGCTCCATCTTGAGATCAGTGGCTAAAAGTTGACGGCGATAAATGTCACACTCCTCCTTAGCCAGGTGTTTGGGGTTGGGTGCTTCGTCATGAAATCTTAATCTGCGTCTTGTGTCTTTCCAGATCTCCCACTTGGGCATCTGTCTCCCGCCAGCAGCTGAACTGGGTGAGAGCTTTACAGAGCTGCAGGCTCCTTGAGCTCAGGCAGTTGACGACCACGCCAACAGATGCAGGGACTCCTGGTTTCATCTCCCTCCCCAACAAGAGATGTCAGGACACTTTTCATTATGGTTTCAAGCCCTTCTGCTGCTTGTTTCCTTGCTGCACTAAGACTGTCTAAGGCGGTGAAGCTGCAGTCAACTTGGCTTCTTGACCATAGAGCCTTGGTGCCGAGCTGCAGTCTTAGGGCTGAAGATGTCCCTACCCCTTAGGAGCATTTGGGGGTTCTAGGAGAGCTCCTGTTTCTCTGATCCTACTAGAACATTTCAAAGAAATTCTCATATTGCTTGGGGAAAAAAAGTCTGATCAGCAAAGCTGAAACCTTTTAATGACAACCTGAGTTAACGCGGTAACGGAGCCTCCCACCACCCGAGTTTCCTACGAGGTTATCGATTGTAGAACAACACTTGTACATTGCGTTAACATCGTTCGTAAGCAGGACAATCCTTGTTTACTTGTTTTGTTAACATTGGAAGACTCCGGGGCCTTCCCACACACATTCATTTGCATGTTTCTTCCAATGAAAAGTAATAAAATATTAATATCATTAAAGGAAGGGGGGAAGGAAAGAGGCCTTGGATCTCTCCTCTGATGCAATGAGTGGGTGAGCTGCATGTTCTCCAGCAGAAGAGAGATGGAGGAAGGCGGACAGAGGGTAGAGGCACATGCAGATTTTAACCCGGCCACCTGGCCCTCCTGAGGGCGACTGCAGCCAAGACTGTGCTGCAGCGGACCTGGGTGAAATGGTGATGCTTTGCAGAGGTTCCCCTTCCCCGAGCCACACGTCAAGCCCGTGGCTGTCAGGGGTGGGAGGAGACACCTAAAAGCAGATCTTTGGGGCCTTTTTGGTCCCTGCTGGTTTCTCCTGCTCCTCTCTCCTTCTGTTTCTCACCCAGAATGAATGGGTTGGACCCGTGGGCCAAGGTGTGGGGCCCTGGCTGGCCACGCTGCCCGCTGCGACGGACCACCTGCTTTTATTTCCTTGGTGAGGAGCAGAGACACCCTGGGCTCCAGGAGCTGAAGTCATGGGCTAATCAGGATGTATAGCCAGCCACGGAGGCCATGTATTTTTAATGAGCCCTGTTAAAGGATTTTTAGAAGTGCTCTCCCCACGGACACGGCGATGACTTCTCTGTTTATAATTTTTTCCCCCCTTTCCTGTTGCCACTAATCACTAACTCTCTGCTCCTTAATGGCACCTTTGGGGAGCTCTGGGGATGACTTGTGTATTTATTTGTTTGCTTGCTCCAGACGGGAGAAAAGCATCCTCCCTGCCTGCCACCCTCATGGGCGGTTGTGGCTCTCGAGGTCCATCCGCCCAGCAGCCTTCTCCAGGGTGGCCACTCCAGGCTGTGGTGGGATCCATCCCTTCCCTGGCTGACAGCGGAAGTGGCAAGCAGAGAGGAAGAGGAAGGGGCCACTGCCAGGCCCAGGGGAAGGGGTGTCCCCTGGCCCCAATCTCCAGGGTTTGGGAGCCCTCCTCTAGGACGCTGGCACCTTCCTCCTCCTCCTTCTGCCTCCCACAGTGGAAGGCAGAGAAGCCCGGTCCCCTCCCATGGGCAGCAGGCTCCATCTCCAGGAAATTCCCTCTGACTGCGCATCACGAGGGTCGGACTCTCTGCGTTTCTTCCTGAGGTCTTTCTCCTTCTTCGGGGCTTTGCCAGTGGCTCGGTCCAGGGGGACCCCAGGGAGGAGCAAACGACTCGTCATGTTAATGTTAAAACACCCGAGCATCCCGTTGCACTCGGCCGGCCCCTCGTCGATGTGACCTACTTTGCCAGCGACGATGCACTCAGCACCGTGCGCCTGCGAGCGTGCTGGCTTGTGCCCTCTTTGACCGCATCCTTCTCTCTTGCCAGGTTCCCTTCCAGCCCAGGGAGCCACACTCCGTCCCTCACCTTGGTGCAACCCACCTGGGTTCGGATTTGATGCTCTGAGTTTCAGCGTGAGGGTGTGTCACGGGGGACCACCGTCCTCCAGCTCCTGGGAAGCTGGCGGGAAGCTGTAGGTCCGTGTCCCGGTGCATGGATCATTGTAAGCTGAGGGGAGACCCCATCAGTGCCACTGCTGGGGGGCTGGAAGACCTCACTGCCAGACATCCTGAGGCTGCTCCTCTGAGCTGAGAGTCCCGGGGAGAGTCTTCCCTAATCCTGAACTGAAACTTTGGGGAAAAGCCTGAATTCAAGACTTCAACTGAGGTTTTGCTCTAGCCCAAATCAGGCTGGGAAGAGAGACTGGGGCGTGTCCTGCACAGGGCGGAGGAGCCAGGCCATACCTCAGTCCTTGGCCCAAAGCCCCAGGTGACAGCCCCGATGCCCTTGGTGACCCTAGCTGGGTACTTGTTTGCGATATTTACCTTGCTAGCCTTTTTGTGGAGTGTCTGAAAGTGTCTTCTGTCTCACACAACCTTGGACATTGCCAGCTGGGCTTGGAAATCAGATCCAGGAGAAAAAATGCCTTTTTTTTTAAATTTAGATTTTTTTGTTTAAGATAGAAGACAGAAAACTCTGTCTGCTTCCAGAGGAAAGTGTTACATCTTTAATTTTGTGAAGAAGCAAAATTGCTGACAGACGAAACTTGCTGATGCAGGTTTCCAGGCTTCTGCCACTGAGGCAGCATCCCAGCGTCACGCAAAATCTTCCTTCCTGCAAGGTCACCCGTGCCAATTTGCTCGGGAGGGCTGGGGGCCTGGATCTCCCCCGGCCCCCTGCTAACGCCGGCCAGCTGACAGCCATCTCCCCCAGCCCCAGGTGATGCAATGCAATCAGAGAAAAGCAGAGCCGGTCCAGCCCCCAGCCCTTCCCAGCTGAGGGTGCCTCACACGGGGGCTGCTCAGGCTGCTGAGTGGCAGAAATGTCTCCTTCTTCCGTGCATCCATCTGTGCTTGGTTCTGCCGCCGGCTTTTCGTCCAAGCCGCCCGGTAGCCCTTGCTAATTGACCGGAGGGAGCCAGCCCAGCTGATGAAGGGCTCTCCAGAGCCTCCTGCCTCCACAGCCTTCTCCGCCTCAGGTAGGGAGAGCAGCAGGGAATCGAGATGGGGAGTTGAGCTGGGTCTTCTCTGTAAATGTTCTTGTACTTTTGTGCTTGGAAACTGGTTTCCAGCCCGTATCTTCATCCTTGGTTGAGCTTGCAGGCCCTTTCCCCACCCTACCCCAGCCTCTGCTTTGGGGACCTGAGGTGGTCCCATTGAGGTACACGAGAGCTCCTTGTACTGGGGTCAAGACCAAGGGCATGGTGGCAGATGCCACGACACTGCCCAAGGAGGCTGGAGAAACGGTGGCACCGGAGCCCACTCGCAAATTCCTGCCCACCTCCGAGCGTGCCTGCGCGTGGCCATGCGTGCCTGCCGCGCACGGAAAGTTCTGCAGCGATGCTAATGGCACGGAGAAAAGCCATTAAAGGAGGAAGAGTTGAGGTTACAATATTGTGCTGAAAAGTTTATTGCTGCCTGCAGAGACATCAGGTCTGTGCTTCCAGGATTACTCAGTGCTTAATGCTGAGCGCCTGCACATTAGTTTTGCCGGGAAGCCCATTTGGGGTTCTTCCAAAACGGAAAAATTAAAGGGCTTCCCTAATAAATGCGCTCTCCAAAAAAAAAAAAAAGAGGCTCCAAACCCAGCCCAGGAGCCCAAACTAAAGCAGCCCGGGGTGGCGGGGGGGGCAGCCCTGCCGTCCGATCTGTGGATGGAGCGGTGTTTGCTTTGGGAAGTGACATTTGTACCCGCTCCCTTCCTCTGTCGGGGTCTCCTGAGACTCGGCTGCATCAGGGTAAAATGCAAGTTTCCGCAAGCGTTTGGGTGCATGGCGGAGAGATTTGCTTTGGAAACTCTTCTCCCTGTTTTACCGACAAAAGGAAACTCTGCTCCGAAGGGGCTTGCTCGCAGCCTTGCTCTCCGTCTGTTCTCTGCCGGGTCCTGCCAGTTCCAGCTGTACATCCAGGCTGCCGGGCCGTTCTCTTCCCAGCGTTTCGCGTGCCTCTGGGAACACAACGGGTGCCTGAAGCAGGCGCAGACCGGGTGGTGTGGCAGCAATGGCTCGGGGAAGCGGCGGTACCTCAGCCCAAAGTCGGGCGGTTGGGCTCCCCTCGCCTCCTGCTCCCCTTCTGGCACCTAACCCTGGTTGGCAATCAATGAGGGTGGGGTGCCAAGCGCGAGGGAGACTCTGTGTCTCTTTGCGATGAGTAGGCACCATAACTTCACACAGGCGCTGCCGGGAAACCCAGCGGAGCGTGGACCAGCGCTTCTGTGCTGCTCCCAGCAGGTCCTTACGCTGCCCGCGTCGACAGAAAAGCCTCGAGGCTCTGCCTTGGGCGGGTGAGGGGTGGTTTGTCTGCTCCTGCCTTCTCCAAGAGGGATGGGGTGGGGGGGCCTGTTTGGTTGGCCATGCCAATGGGTGCTTTATTCAGCAACACCACACCTTTCGACAAGAAATGTTGTCTGTGCAGGGCTGTTTTCTCTTCACCGTGCCTTAAGAAGGGAACCAATGTTTTGCCTCCTTCGGTGAGCCCCTGGCTGGGCCACGTGATGGAGCATCTTCTGAGACCTGCCCAGTGGGACCTGTTGGGTGCTGGTATGCGCTGCCTTCAGCTGCAGGGCTGGGCAGACAGCTGTTGCCCAGCTGTGCACCACGCTGCAGCTGTTGCTGGCGCTGGTTAAGCCGTGCTGATGCTCGGGCTTAAGAGAAAAAAAAGCTCGAGGCTGTTCTCGTTCTGCAGTCAGGTCAGGAGATATCCCGAGAATTCTCTCGCTGGGTTTCCCTTCCATCTCAACGTAGGATTTTTGCCACCAAATGAACCCCACTGCCCCTGTTTCTGCTCCAACCCCTCTGCAGCAAGTCAGTGCTGGGAAGCGGATGTGCACACACGCCATCACCTGCTGCTGCCAGCCTCCCCCTCCGGTGCTCTGGAGAGCTGTCAGAGTGTTGCTGATGTGTCTGTACTTGAGGAAAAGCAACCAGTGTAACCCAGACTTATTGCTCGAGAGTGCTTTGGCCACACGTCTGCAGCGTGGTGGCCCATGGCCTCCGTGAGATGCCTCAGGCTCGCTGCTCTCGTTGGGTTTCTCTTGCAGAAGATGTTTTACCTCCTATGGTACTTTCCTGGTGATGTCTCCTCTCCTCACCCTCCTCTCTCACAAAGCAGTGTGTTCCTGGTGGGAATGGCATGGGAGGTGAAGGTCAGGCAGGCGTTACAGCCTCTTCTGGTCTTCAGTGAGCCCCCTGAGAAACTGCTCCTTCCGCAAGATCTGCATTCTCCCACCTCCCAGCATTGCTTCTCTTCTGCTGGGTTTCAACTGCTGCTCTTCCAAAGGGCTTGGAGGCAGGACCTGCTTGGCCATCCCTTCGGGCTGCTTGCTCCAGACCTCTCCGTCCATCCATCGCCATGAACAGACAGAGGCAGAAATTGTTTTGGTGAGCTGCAGAAGCTGAAAGTGGTCTGTTGGAGGTCGTGCACCCGCTGAGAGACACCCTTCCACCTGCTCTCCTGATCAGTTGGTGGTCTCGTACGTTTACTGGAGGTCACATGTACTCCGAAAGGTTTTGTGGTGTCCAGAACCAGATGTGGGAACCAAATGTCTGCTCTTCTTTCTCACAGCCATCTGGGCACTCCTGAGGCTAGATTCTGCTCCCAAAGTTAGTAGGAAAGAGGTGGCAGAAGAAGATGGATGGGTGAGATTGCAGGTCGTGGGGGAGCAGTGGAGCTTGGGGAGGGGAAAGCAGAGTGTTTTAACTGTTTGAACCGCAGGGAGCTGTGAATTTCCTCGCAAAGACAGATCATTTTGGAAAGTCAGTATGTCCAAGTTTCACTCTTCCAGAGTCTGGGTGCTCTGCCCACCCAGGGGGCTCGGAGCCCACCTGTGTCTCCCTCTCTGGTGCCTGGGGGTGCATTATTCCCCATTACAAATCCTGCTGGGAGAGCTGATGCTCTGCACTCCCCCGGGCAGAGGCTTGGCACAGAGATCCATCTGTGTGGGGGCAACGCCAGCTCTTTCTCCTCACCGCAAATCCCTCCTCTCCTTTCCCGGGAGAGTGGCTCCGCTCGCTCCGAGCCGCTTGGGCGGCAGGTTCATTAGCGCGCATTAGGCAGGTCGGTTCCAGCGCTCACGGCGTGAGATGGGGAGCTGCAAACTCTGGGGAATACGTTCCAGTTTCTCCACTCTTCCCTTCTCTGTGGCTCCTTCCCCCAGCCTCAGTTTCCCAACCTGTTCCAAAGAGAAGCTGCCTGACCTCAGTGCTGCTGGGTGCTCTTTAGATCCATGACTTCTCCTGTCCACCAAGCACCGTTCCCTCTCTCCTTGCAGGAGCACCTTGCTTATTTAAGCACATTGCCTCCAGTCTCCTCTCTGGTCTTGTCTTTTTTGCCGCTGCCTTTTTTTTCCAGATCTTTTTTCTTTATCCATTGACTTTTCCCAGTTTTTTCTTACTAGCAACAATCCCATTTCTGTGTCCTAGGGTGGTGGTTCATCAAGACTGGTGACAGCTACAGCAGAGCTGGACAGCAAGGAGGGAGGGGGGGTCGGTATCTCCATTTATTAGGTTATGTACGGTCCAGGGAGGGGGTCTCACAGTTGATACCCTTGCAACTGCTGTGAGGAGTTATTGTGATGGAGCTTCTGGGTCAGGAGACGGAGTTAAATTCAGCTTTGAGAAATGGGAGAGAAGAGGGACCTGGAAGGGAAGCTCCAGTGGAAGTCATGGTGTTGGATGGTGTGGGGCGTGGAGGCAGGGTGCGTATCTGGTGGACTGGTGGAGACAGACTTCTCAAAACCAGCTCTTTTTACCTACGAACCAGGGGCCTGGTGGTAGGGACGTCATCCACAGAGTGTGGCGGGGAAAAATACGCGGAACATCCAGTCTGGTGCCACCGCTGTTCTAACCAGAGCTGCACTTTAGAACCAGGCATTTCCTCTCTGCAGCCAAACCCCTGGTTCTGCTCCAAAGCCGCCCACCGCCAGCCTCGCTGACTCGAGAGGCTAGTATTTTATTTAGGGCTGATCCATTTTTCTTTTAATTCAGATCAATGCGGGTTAATTGAGAGCAGCTTATTTTTACTTCTGCTGGTATCTGCCTGCCAGGATCAATACCAGTCATTTCCACTTAAACCGTTGTGCCTTTACTGGAACTACCAGAGCACCCGGCTCTCCGCGCAGCGCGGACAGCCCTGTCCATGCGGTTCCTCGTGGCGTAACGGAAACCGGCCTCTCGTCAGCCCAGCTGCAGCGGCATCCTCGTCATGCGGGAAGGAAGCGGAGAGGGGCTCGGCCGCGGCTGGGGATCTATATCCTAGCGCGCTAAAAATACTCGGCGAGGGGCAGCCGTCCATCGATCTCCCGTGCGCTGGTGGGCCCGCAGAGATCCCTCTGGTCGCCCTTTGCCACTAGATGGGGCGATGCGTCAGCGGCTGCCGATGGCCGCGGCGGTGGCCTCCCCTTCCCAGTCCCGAAGACACCGACAGGGTGGCTCTGCCCAGCCCGGGGCTGGCTGGGCGCGGAAATCCCCACGGGAAGCGTTGGGCACGGGTGGGCTTCCCGTGAAGGGCTGGAGGCAGCACGGGTGCTGTGTTTCTGTATCTCTGGCGGCAAATCTTTGCAGAGGGAGCGATGGGTTTGGGAGCAGCCTGTTGTGTCCCTGGGCTTGTGCTCGCCCAGTGGAAGGATGTGGCGGCGTTCCCCACATCCAGCGTTCCCAGTGAGTGAGGGGCTGTATCTGGGATGGGGAATGCTGCGTTGTGTGGTCAGGGAGGGACAACGCAGAGGGAGTGAAGTGTTCTGCACCTTGCCACTTCTGCAAGGCTGGATGGGTCAGACGGCAGTGTTGGTGGGGCGGAGTGGGACGGCAGAGTCCCCTGTACGGGGACAGTGGCAGCGGGATGCACGGCCATGTCGGGTGACACAGGGGGGTCCTGATCCATAGTGCAGCTAAGCTTGAGTTTGCTGAGCCTCACAGAGGGTTGCAGGGGACTCGGAGCAAATATTCAGGGAAGAAAAAAAAAAATAAAATAATTTGGACAGGAGCTCTGGAAACTGCACCCAGCCTGAATTCAGGCCAAGCCGCTGTCCCCTCTCCCTGTATCGCTGCAGCATCTCCATTCCCACCCCGGGCGGCTGCACAGGGATGCAGAGCGATGAGTAACCACGGGCTTGTACCCCCTCACCCTGGGAAAGCTGGGTGTGGGGAACGTGGCCAGAGGACTGGGGGACAGGAGTGAACCTCGTCTGTGTGGAGCCCGACCCGGGCGGGCTGCAGGGTTTTGTGGCGTGCGTATTCAGGACGAGCTGCATCACTTGGGATTTGCATCAAAGCCTGTGGCCAGCGTGGTGGCCTGAAGGTGGTGGTCTCCATGTTTTGTGGCTTGTTTTTTTGGGTTTTTTTTTTT
>JAAGAY010148149.1:2595-25138 GCA_011801015.1 Ardeotis arabs | reverse complement strand
CTCTGCTCCCGCAGGGAGGGACAGAGCACTCGGTGAGCCCTGGTCATAAATGTCAGCGGAGAATGGCCCTGGCCCTGACCCCTCGAGCAGAACTGATTTACGGGGTCATTAAAAACCAGAGATGTCCGAGCGGGTGGGACACGGGTGCTCCAGCCCAGGTCTTTAATTCCCGCTGGCTGCGTCTGTCGGGGCGAGGGGCTTGGTGCAGCCATATGTCAGTTCAATGTGTCTCTAATTGATTTGTGGGTCTGCATGGAGTGTAAACATTTTACCAGTCAGGGAGCAGCTGATGAGGAGGGGAAGGGACGGGAGAAAGTCTGGTGCGAGGCGGTGGGGGAGACCCCGCTTTACCCTGCCCCGCGGCGGGGTTCCCCGGTAATGGAGTCGCTGCCAGGGCAAAAGTGAACTTCAATTAGGGGGCCTGAAGGGAGGGTGATCAGTCCCACGTCTGGCCCCAGGAGCCGTGTCAGCTCACGTTATGGAGACGGGCCGGGGAGCAGCTGGGAGCGGCGTGCGGACAAGGAGGGGTGTCCTGGGAATCCTCCCCCCTTCCTCCTCCTCTCTCCCAGCCGTGGACTTGCTGGTGCTCAGCTCATTGCTTCCCACCTTCGGGGACCCGGCGTGTGCGCTGCGTCCGCCCAACCCATGGAAATTGTACCTCCAGCACGGATTTGGTGTTCCCAGCCCAGCAGATGCCCCATAAGCTGTGTCCATTTGCTCATCTCCCAGTGTCGCCAGCACAGCAGGCTGGTCCCCGTGATGCCCCTCCGGTGCATTTTCTGTCTTGGCTGCTGCCTGCCCCGGGACGGGCTGTTCAGGTGGTGAGCAGAGGTGGAAAACTGGAGATCTTGAATCCCTGAGATTCCCCAGATTCAGCTTCCAAGGCTTTACTCCAGAGCCACAGCGAGTAGGGAGGCTTTTGGGGTTTTCTTTTGGAGCGTGAGAAATAAGGTCCGTAAGAAATCTCCTTCAGCTCAAGAAATAATCAGCTTTAATGAGTCTTTCAATAAAACCCCCAAACCAAACGTATCTGCATCTTTACAGAATATTGTGGAACTCTTTAGTGGAATAAGACACAAAGAATTGTGCTTCAAGCAGCGCTTTTCTTTTTCCTCTCCAAGCCTGTTTTATGTGAAGCTCTCACTTGACTTGGATTTCACGAACATCTTCACTCAAACAGACCTGAAACTGGTTCATGAGACACAAGTCGAGTTCAAAGAGAAGGAAAAGTGGAGAATTTATTAGAAAATGTTAAAAAGCGTTGGTTTAGAGGGGAGTTTGGTTTATTTTGTTTTAAAATAGTGATCTGGTTCTTAAACAGTCCTAAACTGGGAACTGCCGAATGAAATACGATGTTTTGTGCAGAGGCAGGATGAGGCAGCTTTTCATAGGAGCATCTTTTTTGCCCCAGGTGAGGAGGGGAAAAAAAAATCCAGCCTTCCTACATATCCAAGCTGATTCCTCCCCCCACCCCGTGTGACTCAGTGGGTTTCGCTGTACCTGTTTGCACAGGCTGGGGCTGGAGCTGCACATGAGCCAGGTGCTGCCTCCCTGCTGTGTCACCCCACCAAAAAAAACCCTGAGCTCCAGCCACGCTTCCACCCGTCGCGTTCCCCTGGCCCTGTTTCACCCCCGCTGTCAGCATCTGCCCCCTGGGCTGCGAGCAGCCGGGGTGGGTGATGGCGATGGGCGGCTCTGCCTGACAGCTGACGCCGGCTCCGGTGACCCCGCAGGCGCTCGCACTGCAGCCACGGCCCACGTGCCGCCCTGCGTCTGGCGCTGGGCTGCTTTGCCTGCAGCCGGGGCTGGGATGGGGCATCGCGTGTGTGCTGGGAACGGCACCCGCCACTGCCTCCAGCGAACCTGCCCCACCGAAGCTTTTCAAGCGCGGGCTGAGGCGTGCGAGCCACCGGCTGTCAGGCCTGGGGATGGGAGAACAGCTCTATGCGGTGATCACCCCGAGCGGGGAATTGCCGGCAAGGTGGCGAGTGTGGCAGGCAGCGTATGGCCCCCGGGCGAGCCGGCCGATGGAAATCCACACGGCTGGAGTGGGCTGGAGCGCAGCGTCTTCCAGCACATGGCTGGAGGAGAGGAGGGAGAAGAGCCTGCTCTGGGGTTTGGGGTCTGTTACAAGAGGAAAGCAGCACTGGTGAATTCCCTGCTGCTGGGAGCTGTGCCCGGTGTTATCGGGCAGCACAAAGCCGAAAGGGCAGAGCTGGCTTTCTGCAAGCCTTGGATGGGAGCTGGGGTTTTGTCGCAAGCTGCCTGGATGCGCTCCGGAAGGAGCGATGCCAAACAGGGAAAGGCCAGCACAACCCTTCAGCAGGAGCCATACAGCGTAGCAGCTCTGGAGGTGGTTGCAGCCCCACCATGGAGGTCCGGGTGCCTCATTCCCCTGCGGGACGTGCAGCACCGATGCAAGGAAGCCCATCGCCTTCCATCTGGAGTGCACGGGGGTGTTGGCTGGGGGAACTGGAAAGGGCAGGGGTGTAAGCGGATGGCTGCCGCAGCATCTGCCCATCGCCTACCGCACTACCAGAGCTGGCGGAGGGAGGGGGGGAAGGCCAGAGTCAGCCGGTCCCTACGAAACCGGGCTCTCATTTCCTCCCCGATGGACGTCTATTGGCCTGGCACCAGATCGTGCTCGAGGGACGCGTATCGGGTGGCAGCAGCTCGCATTATCGGGCGGCTTCCCCGCTCTGTTTCTGTCCATGTGTCCCTGCAACGGAGATCGGGTTACGGGACCTTCACAAAGCACCAGCCATCTATTATTCAACCCTCCGCCTCGGCGTGCGGAGCTGAGCCGACCCGGCCTCGCGCCCGCCTGGGCGAGGTGGGCCTCAGTGCCTGTGCGAGGCGGGCGCTGCTGTAAATCACCCGCCGCCAATTATGGGGATGCGAGCAGAAGGCTGGCGGAAACCACCCGCAGGTGCCTGGCTTCAGTGATGCTTTATATAGCGCGAGCGAAACCCGTCCCACCGATTCCCGGCAGAGGGGCGAGCGGGCGAGACCAGCACCTTCCCGCGCGCGTCACTGACATGTGGGCAACCTCGCGCCGCATCAGACCGTGGGAGATGGGTTTGACCTCCCAGCCCGTTGGGTAGACAGGGGGAAAAATCCCATCAGTGGGACAAACCCCAGTGCCCAGAGGCTCTGGGTCCGGGAGCAGGGAGCGGCGCACGTGCTCTTGGCCACGGCTCTTTGCTCAGGGCGTCGCTCACGTCGCCCAGCTGTCAGCGCCGAGGGCCTGGGGACGTTTGGTGAATGAGAAACGTTCAGGGCAGAGCGAGAGGAAATACTTCTGCAGTGTTCCCTGGGGAAAAAATTCCCCCTGGGTTCTGTCTTTTGTGGGGAAACGTTGTTTTGTCAGCACTGAAACTGAGCTCGGGGCTGGCGGGATGAATCTGTGTGGATGAAATTTCAGTTTGGAAGCAAACAGACAAATGAAAACGAGCAGCGCTGACGGCAATGAAGTTCTGCTTTATGACAGTTAGAATGTAATAGTTTTATTTTGTTCCCACATCATCTCTGTTCTATTTCATTACACTTACATTGCCTTTAAACTTTTCTTCCTTTTTTTAAGCCCAGTAAAAACACACGCGTTGTAGTGCTGTCAAACTGGAATACCCCATTCAACCCAAACGTCAAGCCAGCCTCCCCTACTCCCTTTCTCCAAACACCGTTTTTCCAGGAAACCCCAATCTTAGCCTTTTCCACCAAGCAGGAATTCAAGTTCCCACACGGCTCTGTGTTTCTCACCAGCGCACCTGTAGAGTTACCTGTCCCGAGTGGCACAGGCGTCAGAAAGCCTCAGACCTCTGCACCGCGTGGGATGGGGGTCTCCGTTGGTGGAGTAACATCTCATCGCCTCCCTGGTTACACCATCCCGGCTTTGGGCCTGGTGCATCTTTCACTTTTCGTTTTCCTCCATCTCTCTTTCCACGGGAGGCTGGGATGTGGAGCAGGAGAAGGGGATGGAAGCGCCAGCAGGATTGCTGGCTTTGCAAGATTTTAAACGCTGCTAGAGATCCAAAACCCTGGGGAGATCAGGAGCCTCTAGATCATGGGCTCCACGGAGAAATCCCCGCCTTTAACCCATCTTCCCACGTGGACCTGTGCCCGTGGAAGGACAGCGCTGTCCGTGCGGCGCCGCTCAGCTTCCCTGCCCGTGCCTCGCTCGCCCTGCGCTTTATTTCTCAATGGACATGCTTAACAGAGATGTCTTGGGTTTTTAAAAATAGTTAATATTTAAATATTAATTGAGCCATTAATTACATCTGAGCCCCAGAACAAAACAGCTGTGAATAATTAATGAGAGGGCCCATGGTAAATGCCTCTAATAATTCACAAAGCAACAGAACCAGGTATTTTCAGAGCATTCACTGGGAGGGGAGGCAAGGAAACGCACGGACGTCGAGGGAAGGGGAGCATTCTGGGCTTCCTCAGCTGTACTCATCCCCGTAACATCCAGCCACCGGGGAGGAGATTTCCTCTGTGGTTTGCAGTGGGGAAACTGAGTCACAGGGAGGCTGAGTCTCCCCTGAAAGCAGACTTAGGAGGACACCCAAGACTCCAGGCTCACTCTCCCATGGCTGCATCTCAGGCATTTCGGCTCCCTGAAAAACACCTCTGGCAGGGGTCTTGCACTGCACAGAGGACGCTGCTGTCTGAAACCACTCCATCGCAGGAGGGAGGCTTTTATTCGTCCCCTCCCTTTCCGCCCATCCGAGATGTTTCAAACACTCTGGAGGCTGCAGTGAGGAAGATGATGCTCTGTAGATACATGCACGTACTTTGCAGGGCCTGGTAATGGACCAGCACAGGATATTTACGCTTAATAACTAATTATTAATTACAGGTGGTTTGAGCCTCAAGTAAAGCTGAGGGCTTCGGCACTGAACACAGCCGGCCTGAGGACGGAGATCCCCTCTTTGCCTCCCGGAGCCGGGCATCTCAACGGTCCCTTTGCCCTTCAGTTGGTTTGTGCAGGAGAGTGTGGCTGATGCCCCCGCTCACGGAGCGGCTCCTGGCCGCGACTGGTGAGGCTTTTGTGGCAGAGCCACCTCAACACCCGTAATCGCCTGCAAACCCCGCGCCGCGATGCCTGTGTCTCCCTCCACAGCTGCTGGAGCGAGGATTCATCACAACGACCCTGGTCGGGCATGAGTTGTGCTCCGATGGCGCTCTGTGGATAGAGGAAGCCCAGGCAGCGGGTTTGGGCTGACGTCACAAAAGCGGAATCCCACCTCTGCTGTGCCACAGGCAGCCTAGGACAGCAGTGAGTAATAATTGCGTCACCGGCAGAGAGCAGACCCTCACGTATGTTTTACGACGCCGTTTTCCCGTAGCCCACTCTCTGCCGTTGAGTAACGACCCCGTCCCCGCTCTGCGGCGGACTGACAACCGTTAAACGTGCACGGGTTGCCATCCTCCTCGGCAGCCCCGCCGACAGCCGACGCGCACCCCACTGCTAGCGGAGCGGCGTCTCCTTGCGAGGGGTGAAAGCGATACAGCTCGCCATGTGCTCGAGAAGCGTGACCCTCACCACCGTATCAACGAGCGTGTAATCAGCCAGCATCAGGGCCTTTCTAACAAGGCGGTGCCGTTCTCCCCGCGCCGAGCAAAGTGTGGGCTGAATGTCTCTTTGTTCCCTCTAACAGATGAAAAATTCAGGCTTCCTTGGCTTATTGACCTCCCACGGATACAGGGGAGAAGGAAACGGATCCCCTTCCGTCTCCAATAGCGTGATTTTCACAACTTGGAGTTGGATAGAGAATAACACAACGGATCGGGATAATTATTATCAGTGTCTACTTCTCTATCCATGTGGATGTAGCATTTATAAATTAACCAAAAACACTCGCAAATCTGCATAACCGGTTGCCCATGCTCCTAATGCTTTCAATTTATCCTAATAGACATTTAATGAATACTTTATAAAGCCTTAGATGGGGAATTTTAAAATCAATGGTGCTATTTTATTGCTGTTTGTATTATCTTTAGTTGGACGGTGTCTTAGCGCTCTGACGCCTATCGATTTCAGGCCTTGATTGATGAAACAGGATTTTGGCTTAAATGCATTGAGATGCACAAGAGAAGCCGGACCTGGGAGTAAAGGTTCTTTGCCGGGTGAGGCACGGCCAAATTTGCGCTCATGGCTCGGATGGAGGGCAGTGCGAGGTAATCCTCAATATCGTCCTTGCGCGGCGCTCCTCTTACCTCGTGGCTCCTACAGCTCCTGGGGTGACAGCAATGAATTGTCCTCACCTCAGCTCTGCCACGGAGGGGGCCATCAGCAGGTCCCTGCCCCTTCCTTTGCTCAAACTGGTTCAGTCCCAGGCTGCAAGTGATGCCTGGGTGTTTTATCCACGTTCACGTCATGGGTGTTCTAAAACCCTCTGAAAGCTGCATGCTGGTGCCAGCTCAGCAGCACTCATGCGTTGTGGTGACTGCGCCCAGAACCGATGGGTGGATACGAAGCTTGACAGCTTCTTCCATCAGTACTGGCTCATTCAGTTCCACGTCCATCGATTTCCCTCCAACTGGTTCCCTCCCACCTGGCTGAGCGGAGGTGAACCCTGTAGTGGATGATGTCCATGGTGATGCTGCTGCTTTTTTGGGTGGGTTTTGGGGAAGAGCTGTCTGAGCTAGGAGATGTGGAGGTTTTTCCTTGGGTTTGAAATCAAAACTGGTTGATGGTTGGACTTGAATTTGAAATCAAAACTGGTTGACGTTTGGACTTTATGATCTTGGAGGTCTCTTCCAACCTTAAGATTCTGTAATAAGGTTCTATGAAAACCAAATTGCAAGGCAACCTGGAATTTTTTTCCCCTGTCTGGAGGTGACTGCAAATTTCACTCAGTTTGTCAAACTGGGAAGATGTTGCAGGAAGTATGACTGTTTATTACATGATTCATTATAAATTTCTGTTTAAAGAATAGAAACATGCAGAATTTAAAGCTATTGTGAAAGGTTTGTGCAGCTTTGCTGTTCAGCCCGTTGTATTGTTCATGCAGGAGTTGTGAGCCCTTAAAATAATTTCTGAACCCCCTCACATTGCGGGACCTGACCCCCTTCACGTTGCAGGAGGTCGTGGGGATGCACCTTCCTGAGAGATCTGCTTGATTTCGCATCTGTCGCTTGACAGTTCACGAGAATAAGGACTGAAGTGGAGATGTCTTGGCCACCGGACTCAAGCCATGAGATTGGACGCACCGCTGTGTGGATATGGAATTGTTCCCGGCCAAGGGGAAGAGGTCTCACGGGAGTGGAGAGCTCTGACTCCCAGAATAGCCTGAGGTCAGGATTTCGTTCATGCTGGAGCTCCACTGCCCCTGCGCGTCCTTTCCCCTTCCAGCCCTCTGGACTTGCTCTCCCTCCAGCCCTTTTCTGCCTGTTCTACCCAGCCATCCAAGCATTTTGGAATTTGAAGATCAGTCTCTTCTCTCTTCCCTGCCCTTCATCCCCAAAGTGCCTGCGGGGTGCAGACCAGATTAATCTGCTGGCTGCTAATCTCCCCCGTGGCAGGGGATGAGGAAAGGGACAATATGGGAAGGTCTGTGGGTCAGCCCATGGCCTGGAGGCTCTTAACCCTTTCCTCCCCTGAGTCCTCCGAGTCCTGCCTGGAAGAATTCTGCCTGTCAGAAAGGACCATGAAGATTTATGCATGAAGGTCAAATAAACCATCCCACTCAGATGTTCCCCCCCATCGTGTCTCTCCTGTAGGGCTTGTTAGATGCTTCCCTCTCCTGTGGCTGTGGAAGATCTCAGGGGATCTGAAGATGTTCTGACACCCTATTGTTCTTGCTGTTTTGACGGTAGGTCAGAAATCTGTGTCTGTTGTGTGCCCAGGCCCAAGCACCTACTGCTGTCATGGAGGTGGCTGTAGACACTTGGCCGAAGCTGGCCTCACCCGCCGTGGGGCTTCTGGTTGCCATCACGTGGTTGCTGGACAGGGCAGCTCAGAAGGAACTTGTCCATTCCATCAACAAGGATAGAGCCCAAATCAGATGGTTTTCTTCCAAATCATGCATCGCTTTTCAGTGAAGCAAGCTGTCCTGGCACAGTGCGTGAGGTCTTCCAGGCTCCCGTGCCAGCGTCATCTGGGTGGGCAGTCACCCCTGGGGTCTTTACATGATCGCTACAAGGATGACCACAGGTGGGGCCAGGGAGTGCACTGGGAGTGCTGGTGCCATCTAGGACCAGAAACATGGGGTTAAAATGGGAAGGGGGTAAACGCAGTGCGAGTACAGCACCTGAGAGACGGGGCTGCTTTGATCCCGTTCCCCAGGAGATGCGAAAAGGTGCTGTGAAAGCACAGACAGCTTTGTCTCCTCTGAAAGGAGAGAAACCTGCCGACGGGGATAAACTTTCCCCGCTTTAGATGCCTGCTTTCCCCCAAGGAGCGTGGACAAACGCGTGCCCCTGTCACCGGATAGCCTTGCCGCCTGGCCTCGCCCGCGCTGACGGGCACTCACCGCCTGGAAAGCCCAACCGAGCCGCTGCCCAAGTGTGATTTCGGCTGAACCCTCCCTTTGTCCACAGAACAAAACCAGCCCGTGCTGTACAGCTGCTGCCACACGCTCATGGGCCGCGGTCGTCCGCAGAGGGGCTCTGGGCTGAAATTGCCTCATTTCCCACCCACGAGGTTGGCGCTGGCCCGACGCCTCCGCAGCGGTCCACTCGGACCATGCCATCCCGCGACCCGGCTCGCGGAGCGTCGGGCTGGGCTTCTCTTCCTCTTGCTGGTGCGAAAGGAGGGGGAGCAGGGCTCGAGGGGCGCTGGGCAGGGGGATGGAGGGTGAGGAGGGGTCTCTGGGACAGCAGGGACAGCACCCGAGGAAGTCGTGGAAGTTTCTGCTGCTGGCGGATGAGAGACTCATTTATTCAGGCAAGCTTTTCTGCCTGCGGGTCTCCCAGAAGCAAAGCAGTTTCCTCGAGTGCCTTTGACAGTTGGAATTAGTCCTTGATTTGTTTTCGCTAATTTCCCTTCCCCGCTCCGGGAGGGTCGGGGTTCGAGGTGCGGTTCAGCTGTCTCAGCTCGGCACTGGCCCACAGCCCACCCTGTCCTGCTGAACGGGAAATGGCCCAGCCCGGGCGGGAACAACGCTCCTGCCTTGGGTGGTCTCGGCGACGCCGGGGTGGGTTTGGCGTTGGCTGGTGGCAGCTGGTTACGGCCGCAGGGGCAAGGGAGGAGGGACGCAGCGAGGTGGGGTTGCGGGAAATGGTTATCTGTCCGCGGGGGCTCGGGACACAGCCTGGCTGCCTCCGCTTGGCACCGCTGGCACGAGACGACCTCTCTCCACACCGAGCTTCCGCCTCGTCAGCATCGAGGCACAGCTGGCTTTGTAGAAACTGGGGAGTTGTGCCCAAACCTCGCCCGGATCCAGGAGTGCGTCCCAGGGCTGCGGACCTGGATGAGCTCCGGAGTGGCCATGGAGGCAGCAATGGTGCAGCCTGACCAGAGCAAGGACAAGCAAAACCCTCTGGATGAGCCTTTCCCAACTCAAACTGCTGCCATGAACGCTGGTTTGATGCTTTTCTTGATCACACGTGTTGACGTGTTTTTCATTTCATAGTGACTGGTCGAAACAAAGCCTGCTTTTCCTGATCACAAAAATATTTCCAGCAGCTGGAAAAAGTTGAAGTGAAGGTGATGAGTGTCAAAATTATCTGATAAGCTTCATGTCAACCCCTGGTGAGTTATCTTCAAGTTTTTTTTTTTTTTTTTTTTTCTGCACACTTGGATTTTCTTTTTTATTCTGTTCAGAAACTGAAGAAAGGAAAATCATTCCAGTTTTTCTAAGGACACAGGGAGCCTGATTCCGGTTCAGAGGAACACGAATTGTGTGTCTGTGTGTGTAGGGCTGGATATTTTTGGCATGAAAAGGACCAGGGTGATCTGTCTAATGAGCGCCAGAGCAATCAGTTTTGCTGGTGTGAAGGTTTTTCCCCGGTCTGGTTGCAAACACAGGGAATAACCCCGCGTTAGAACTGCTCAGGAACCCAGACAGTTTTCACTTTCCCCTGATAATCGCAAACTGACATTTCTTCAGTAATTAAAAACTCAAACGCAAGTAATTTCAGAAGAAAGCTAAAAGGAGGTGAGAAAATAAAAAATGTGGGCTGGAGGTCCAAATATACTAGTTTTTAGGTTCTTGGTTTTCCAGTAAATAAGGGAATTTTTAAGGAATCAGAGTGTTTCCCATGAACACCTCTGTTTAATCACAAGAGTAGTTTTATGAAAATGAAAACAGTAGTGGAAAATTTTTCATTTCCCACATAAAGAATTTTTTCAGGGGCTCAGTTTGGAAATAATCAGCTTTCTCAAGGAGGACAGGGCACATTTTGGCTCTCCTTACAGCTGGGGACAGATCCCTAGTGCCAGGAGCCAGGGCTTGAGTACTGGCCGGCCGGATCCTGAGCCGGATCCACTCCCAAAGCGTGCAGAGGGGCTCCCCACCCTGGGTGCCTCCTGGTCTCTGCGGGGTGCTTGAACCCTGCCCAGGCTGGTGTCAGCAGAAGGCTGAGGGGGGTGCTTGGAAATGCCAGGGATGCTCTTGTACGCAGAGGATGCTCTTGTACGCGGGGGATGCTCTCGTATGTCGAGACGCCCTGGGGATGCACCAGGAGTGACCCCCACGGCCCTGAGCAAAGCTGCTGCGATGCAAACCCACCATCCCTGCTCCCATTTTTTGGCATCCGACCCGTCAAGGGGCTCTCCCTCCTCCCCTCCTCTTCGCCTCCCTTCCCCCTGGCCCCCTCCTCCCCCTCCCCGCGCTGTGCGAGCCCCGGCTCCTCCGAGGGGTAATTGAAGCGGCACGAGGAGCATATGGCCAGGCAGGGATCCCTGCTGGTGCACCAGCTGTGAACTGGGTGCCGGCAGAGAGCAGGCGGCGAGGGGCTCCCGTCTCCCTGTCTGGCTGCCTCCCTCCGCCCCAGCAGTTACTCGAAGGACGACTCCTCAGGAGGTCTGTGGCTGGGGGGCTCTCTGGCTGGCTGGGTGCCGGGGGGGTCTGCAGGGGGATTAGCAGTCAAGGTTTCACCCTGAGCATCCCTGCATTGCTCTCGTCGCCTCGCCCTCGCGTCCCCCCCAGCCCGGCTGCTCTGCCCCTCTCTGCCGTGTGCCGGCTCCGCAATGGGATTCAGGGTCCCAGCCGTGGGGCAGCTTGTGGGTTTGGTGGGCACCCAGGGGTGGGTCCCCCTGCACCAGGCTGTTTCCCACCAGAAGACCCTGACTTAGTGAGCGAACTCCCTCCGGCTGCCACAGACCCCCCCCCTCCTCTGCCCTCATGGCTGGCCCGTGGTCTCCCCAAAGTTGTGTCCTTTGCCCCCTAAGAGATCTCCAAGCCCCTGCGGGGTGTGGTGTCTCAGGGAAGGAGCCGAGGTGGCACCGCTCTGCAGTGGGAGATGTGTCCCTCTGAGGATGGGCTGGCTGCTGCAGCTCAGGTCACCCCCATGGGCTGAGGTGGTGGTTCTCCATGAAGCGTCTTCTCACGACACGGAAGAAGCAGCTGCATGAGATGTCCAAGGTGTCCTTGTGTTTCTTCTGAAGTCGTCTGGGGAGCTCTCCTGGAGTTTTCAGCCCCTATGCTGCTGCTGCTGCTTCGCCCCTCAGAGACCAGCTGAAGTGGGGACCCAGCGACCCGCCCATGCCCTACGTCACCTATCAGGCTGGAAGTGGGAGAACCTTTCAGGACACACCACAACCACCCCACAAGGTCGCTCAGGCTGGCACTGGGGCTGAGACTGAGTCCAGGTCTCTGGGATGAGCCAGACGATGCCGGGGCGATGTCCTGTCCTCAGGCACAGACTCCAACAGGTACTAACCGGGCAGAGGGGATCCGAGCATGCCTCCATTCTCACCTTGCTCTTCCCCACACTGATTATTTTTTTTTTTTTTTGCTACTTTCTAGCCTGCTGCAGGGCTGGAGCCTTCGTTTCCTGTTTCCCATGTGATGTGTCCCACGAGGCAGCTCCCCTACCATGAGTCACGCGTTGTCGTGTATCCTCCCGTGTGTCTCCTCAAAGGTCCCCCACAGAAAAGACTGAATGAGAACCCGCTCCCCTCCCAGCCTGCCTCCCCGCCCAGTGCGGCCCTGCAGCCGCGTGTGGGTGATGTGGGCTGGCAGGGAGAGGGAGACCTGAATGGAGGGGATGCGTGGGTATTGCAAGCTCTGCAGGACATCACTCAGAAGCATCCCCATGGGGCCACCTCAGACATGGCAAAATCTGCTATTGCGGAATCAGTTCTGGCAGCACAAGAGACTTGCAGAGGCAGCGGGAGCCAAATTTACCGGTTTTGGCTCCCACTGGTTGATACGGGTGCTGTCCCTGCTTGGAGGGGCTTGAGGGGCGGCCACCCTTCACCATCCTGCCCCTTCCTCTGTCCCACTCCCAAACAGCCTTTCATCTTCCAGGCTTCACCCCTGCCTCAGGCAGGAACCCGTGGAAGAAGAACAACCACCAGCGAGTCCTCAGGACCAGGGGAACGGCAGTCATCCCCGCGTGGAGGGGACACACCGGGGGCTCTGTCCATGGAGGCTGGAAGGACAGCAGCCCTCGCTCGCTGCAGTGGGGATCGGATGGGGACAGGGGTGGAGAGGAAAGCTGTCCTCCCGCTCCGCACACCTTGACTCACCTCGCTGGAGAGGACCTCTGGGCACGGAGTGGTTCGGGGAATTCAGTTCCTTCCAGCCCAGAGAGGCAGGTCCTGACCTCACCCATCTTCCCGCGTGGCTGTGGTGGTACAGTGGGGTGGCTGGTCCCACCACAAGACAGGACACATTTGTATCTGCAGTTGGGGAGGGTGGTGGTTCCCTGTGTGGTGGATCTGGCTTTGGAATCTAGGATGCTTTCGGGTGGCTGGGCAGTGTTTGGGCTCCCCGTGGTGGTTGTGGCACCTGCCCCGACATGCATTCCCATCTCCACCTGCATCCTGCTGCTCCCTGCCCACCTCATCTCTTGAGGAGCCCATGGGGGGGGTCTTCTGGGCACTGACACCACCCCTACCTCCCATCTCTGTGCCTGAACAAGCAAATACCGCAAAGCACTGAGCGCTTGTCTGTCCCACTCCTGCGGCAAGGAGTAAAATGTTCGCAGGGTTTCCCAGGATGACACAGTGAGGTCCCTGCTGGCAGTTGCTGTGCCTGTTTTGTGATCTTATAGTTTGGTGTTCCACCACCACCAGCCTGGGCAGCAATGAACCGCTGTACCTCATCAGACGTGATATACACTTAAACTCACTGGTTGGTGGTGCCGTGGGCATGTGGACCATGAGATGGAGGAGAGTGGTCCAAGACATCTGGGAACCAACCCTGGACCACCTGGCTTACAGCATCACTGGGATTCCCTCCAAGGTGGAGACGCTTGGGATGGGACATCTCTATTCTTCAGGATCACATCTCTGTGTCCTATCAAAAGCCGAGGAGGTGAGAAAGGCTCCCGTTCCTCCAGCACCTGCTGGGCTCATCTTCTAGGATGCTTCCCCCTCTGGGTGTAAGGACAATGTCCCAGCCGCCCATGCTGGGCTCCCAGCTAGTTCCTCAAGCAGGGGAGGGGGTAGGGGGAGACTCTTTATTGAGAGGAAAGGGGCTTCATTTAGACCAATTATTCTCAAACTGAGGTGCAGGAAGCCGTCATTTCAGCGTTTCCTTTTTTTTTTCCCCCTCCTTTTACATTTGTTGTGTGTGTTTTTCTAACGCTCTGGCAAAGGCTGGATATCACACAAGTGCCCTGTCAAGAGATATATTCCATAAACACTTGACACCCAAGCTCAGGAATACATGGCCCGTGGCAAACATGAATTATTCAAATGGAAATCAAGATAATTTTGCTTCTAACTCAGAAAACCAAGACTCTCTCTTTCCTTCCTTATTTTTCCTCTCTTCCTCTCCTCATTTTCTTCCTCTCCTTTCTTTCTTTCTTTTTTTTTCTTATAATTTCTTTCTTTCTCTTTCTTTTTCCCTCTCTCTCTTGCTGGAAATCCTAACTGCGTTTATTTCTAGGTAACTCCCTTTGTGGAATAAACCAAAGTGAGGACCGGGAGGAACCTCCTTTGGATGAGGAGATAGTCTGCATGTTTGTCCCCTACGGCTGCTGTGTCCCTTTGGCTAGGGCTCATGAGCAGCAGGGCCTCGTGGCCAAGTGCTGCAGAGGTCTCATTGCAGGTAGATGTTGGATCACCCAGCCAAGAACTCACCTCTTAGTCAACACGGCTGGTTTGGGAGAAGCAGGATGTCACAACCGGCAGTTGGGATGTCTTTCCTGCATGGCTGGGCCTTTCCTCTGCTCCAGTAAGTCTTCTGCCAGCTGTGGGAGTTGGCCAGGATGGGGTGGGCTTGTGGCATGAGGGGTCTGGGATGCTGGGGTTGCACAGGCAGAGTTACCCGGGGGTCCCTGCTCTAGAAGGACCTGGGTCGGACTCATGAGAGCAGGGATTAGCAGGAGGCTGAAGAGCTGAAAGAATGTAGGAGAACAGGGCCACAAAGTAGGGACAGAGCGATGCCCAAAGCCAGAGGAAAGGAAAGGACCTCTTTCCTACCTGTACTCATAATCTCCCTTCTCCTTGCTCTCTTAGAAATGTGGTCTCAAGCTGATCAGCACCAGGTGGTACCAAAGGCTCATGGCAGCTTTTCCCCACCCCAGGACTAAATGGGACACCGAAGTTGTTCACTGAGAAGAGCCAGGGATGACTCTCAGGAGGGCTTTAGAGATGGGATGCCTTGGCCAGAATTGTGGGCAGCAGAGGGGACATTGCTCTGTTTCCTCCCGCCATCTGGAAAGTCTCTTTCCAGTTGTTCATGGACTTCTCTTCTGTAGACTGGTTGGACTTTGGCCTCTCTACTGACTAACGGCTTGGTGCCTGGGAGTGCTGCCTGCTCAGACATGGGCTGAGATTCTCCACCGAATCACAGCACAGAAAAGAACCTAAAGAGTTCGGCGTCAACTTTCAATATGGCGCTTTGGCTGACAAAGGAATAAAACGTGCTTGAGCCCTTGGGCACACAAGTTCAAAATGGGCTGTGAGATGGGTCAGAGGAGAAGCAACCCCACCAGCAGCCCATGGGGTCTCAGCCACCAGGTCCTCGGCAGACCCTGATGGCAGGTGGGACAGCGAAGATGCTTTCCATAGCTGCTTTCACCCGGTCAAAGCCGTTAGCTATCTTACGGCTCTCCTTCCTCCCTTCCCTGGTAACATCCCCCCTGGGTGGGAGCAGGCTCCGGCCAGCCCTGTCCTTCCTTCCTCTGCCTTTCTCCAACTTCGCTAGCGATGCCGGAGTTTCCCAGCTCCATCCCGATGAATGAATGGCCGTGGTTACTCGTGAGGTCGGGACTGGCTGTCAGCCAATCACAGCCCAGCAGCAGGCATCTAATAGCCCCGGCGCCAGCCATTTAAGAGGAAGGAGAATATAGGTCATCAGTGACATCATCTCTCGGAAAGGTTTTGGAGGGGGGGGAAGGTTGAGAGGAGAGGGGGAAGCAATCGTTTAAATTTGGAGAGGAGCTAACTGGAAATTTGGGCCATCAGGAGAATAATGGGCCGAGAGGAAGAGATGGGGATATTAATAGAGCCGCTTTCTGTAAGAGCTGGAGCGAGCGGCGAGGGATGGAGAACCACAGAGAGCCTCCGCGTCGGCAGGCGCGTGTGTGCCGGAGCAGGCTGGGAGCCCCAAGGGGCCCGGGAGCATCAGCCTGGATCCCTGCGTGGCCATGTCCCTCTGCATCCTGGGAGCCCCGCAGGTCGCTCCTCCTGCTCCTCACCAGGTGGTCTTCCATCCCCCCTCCACCCCATCCTCACTGCCTGGCCCCAACCACGGCAACCACCACCCTGAGAAACCCTCTGAGAAACGCCAGCGTGGGGACCGGTGTGGAGCTTGGTGAGGGTCCCACTTGGTGCCATCTGAGCCCAGGTCCCTTCGTCCACAGCCCTGTGGTGTTTGCACGCTGAATTGGGCAGATGCAACACCCCCCGGCAAGTTTGGGTTGCGTTTGTAGGCTGAGATCCTTGACAGCCTCTCCCTGCTCACTCAACGGGGGCCCGGAGAGACTCTGGTGTCCTGGTCCTCGGAGACGTTCCAACCTGGCTCTGCAAGGCCCTGAGCAACGTGCTCTGACGGGCCTTGCCTTGAGCAGAGTGTTGGGCTGGACACCTCTGTGCATCCCTGTCAGACACTGTCCCTCCCAGGATGTGACTTGGACATCCTTCCCCAGAGGGCAACATGCCTTGCTCCGTCCCCCTCACCCGGCAACCGTCCGAGGGGTACACGGCAGAGCAGGGCCCTGGCAGTGCCGGGAGGTGGAAGAGTGCTGGGAATGAGCCCTCCTGGGTGCCAAAACCCTCTCAGCGGCATCTCACACCATCAGCGCACTCCCCGGTGTGCTCCAGCCTGGACCAACCGGTACCAGCAAAACCAGGGATACGCTTGGGGCATTGCACAAGTCCCGGAAAGCAGCCTGGAGAAGTCATTCCCCATCTTCCTGCCTCTGGACCAAACACCCGTTTGATGCTCTTCACTCCCACCAAGCCTCAATCCGTTTGAATACGTAGGAAGAGGGGAGGGAGAAAGGAAGGGGGTGTTCCCCTTGTTAAATATTTACCATCCCAGGCGGGTGATGTGACATTTCCTACCCTCTAGGAATTCCTAGGGACTGGCAAAGTTGACCAGAGAGGAATGGGGGCTTTCTCCCAGCCTGGTCTGAGCCGTAAAACTTTGTCCTGTGCCAGAGGTGTTTGGGGGCAGCACTGTCCCTGGGGAGGTCTGACCTTTCAGGTGGGGCACGGAGGCAGTTAACCCTCGGCTTGCCAAGGCAGCTGGTGGTGCTGGGGTGGGCTTGGACAGGCTCCGGCAGAGCTGGCCAAAGCAGGGACCTGGGATTTCCTCCCAGCTGGGAGGGAAGGAGAGAAGTGCCTTCTTCCTTGTGGAGGAAAGTCTATGAATTCACTTTTCCCCTTTCCCTCCTCATTTTCCAACCAAATAGCTATGGCAGCCGTTGTGGACTGTCTTCAGGGATCTCCTCCTGCTTTGCCTGAAGGAGGAGGTCAGCCGCCTCTTTCCTTTTCTTCATCACATCCTCCCGTGACTACCAAAGCCCGTGTACAACCTCAGCCTTTTGATGCCGGGTAGAGCTGGTGTTACCACTGGAGCTGCCTGGGCACGTGGCGTGTGGATCGCTTTTGGTGTGCGTGCGAGTAAAGTACGACTAGCATTTTTTTTCAGGAAAGCAATGCTACCTACTTTGTTCTTTGTTTGTCTCAGGACCTGCATCAGTTGTTGTGGGTCTCGGTTGCTCTTTGATGACCTCGATGTAGTTGACTGTGCTCACAGTGAGCTCCCAACGAGCAGTGCCGAATTCAAAAACCAGTCATGAGGACAGTCCAGTTGGCAGACTCAGGACATGACTGGGGTCTGAGGCTCGTCTTGGTTGAGGAGCATCACTTCATCTCTGATATTCAGGTCAGACTGGCTGGGAAAAACCCTTCCCAAGCTGAATAGAAATGCTTGTTTGCTTCTTTGCTGCTAGAGGAGTCTTCCTGGCCACTACCAAGGGCTTGTCTCATCTTTGGTAGTCTGTTCCTGACTGCTGCACCTTTTTTCCAGCTCCTAATGTCATGATATTTCATGGTGGTAATGTTTCGAGGTCTTTGCTGCTGTTCCTCAGCAGTATCTTCAGGAAGGAGGCCGGTACTTGGAGGTCCCGGTTGGCAGGCCGGGCGGTTGAACTGCTCTCCAGCCAGGGAGGTAGTTCAGGGAGGATGATGGCTTAGAAAGCAAGGGAGATGGTAGGAGCCGGGCTCCCTGACCAGCTGCTGCTCCACACGTTTGCAACCCAACCAGCTCCCTGCTCCAGGAGGGAATGGGACAGGCAAATCTTGTCCATCCCTGGATTTTCCTGGCGATGCAAGTGTACCTGAGACAGCAGCACACCGCGGAGGAGGAGATGCTCTACACCCTTTCCCAGAGGCTCTGCCAAGCCAATTGTGCTGCAAATACACATGGAAAGAGGAAAAGAGCATGAAGATACCCAGAACCAAAATGGTCCTCAAAGGGGATCGCGTGAGGTGACTTTGCCTGCTCCTCCAGCATTTCAGCAGGCAGCAGGGTTCATCTCCCATGGCAGTGGAGGCCCTTAAAAAAGCGCTCCCCTTATGACCAAGAAGCCTTGTGCATGATTCCCCTTTGTTTTCCGACCAAACCAAGCTGCTGAGCTGTGTGAAGGTGGCAGCGTGAGCTGGGACAGATCCCCATGTCAGGAATCAGGCTTTGCAGGTGGCTGAGCATCTCAGATTTCTCATCCACCTTGTTGTTCTCCTCTATGCCTGGGTAAGGGACGATGGTCTTCTTGGGACCAGAGCTGCTGGAGGCCGCGATGTGGGGCAGGGACCTGCTCGGGGGCCAGCACCTCCAAGCCATGGGCACAGCCTTGGTGATGGCAAAAACCCACTTTTCCTGCTGAGCGGCTGGGGAAAAAGGTCCCTCTGAGGCAGCTTGGGCTTCTTAGGTAAAATAAAACTGCGGGTAGCTGGGAGAGCCCCTCTTTTCCGGTGAGAAGCGCGTGCTCCCGCAGAACCCACGCGCACCCTCAAAGAGGGCTGGAGCGTGCCCTTCACCGTCGGCGCACGCGTCAGGCGAGAGTGGTGCCCAGCGCCGGTGCCACAACAGGGAGGGCTCCGGTACCCCCCGGCCGCACACACCCCCGATGCGCCGGCCGGGCTGCGGGAGCGCATCAGACCCGGTTCCTTACTTCGCTCAGGCAGCCTATCAAATATTTAATGGGCTGCCACAGGCAATTACATTAGAGGAGATAGTTAAACACCCCCTACCCTAGGGCACCCCCCTGCAATGTAAATCAAACAAATTGGACTCTTTTCACAATTGACACACACGATTTTACTTACTGTAAATAATTTAGTATTAAAAAGTCGAGCTACACTTTGCCCCATCTGGATTGTCTTTTCTCCTGCTCTCCCTCCCGCTCCGCGGAGCCGAGCGGCGCGGACGCCGGGCTCCTAATGCGAGAGACGGAGTGGAGGAATTCTGCTGCCTGGGTGAGCTGTTAAAAGATTCCCATTTCCTAATGGAAGAAACCACACTCGGGGAAGCTGTGAAGCTGCCCATTTAAAACAGTCGGAGATGTTCCCTGCCAGCCAGGGATGGGAAAACCCATCTCCGGAAGGAGCCCGGTCCGTCACTGGTTGGGTCTCCTGGGGTCATAGCAATCTCCTGGAAAAGTTGGCTGAATGGTTGCACTTTTTAATTAAAAGCTATCTGTGGCGATTAGGCTCGGCGGGGTTTTAACGAGGATTTTTACAAGCCGGCCGGCACGGAGAGCCTTTCTCTTACACCTCAAGTGCTCGACCTGCGCGTTAAAGCACGCTGTGCTCTCGCCGTCAGCAGGAGCCATTCCTGCATCCCTCCCCCAGCCTCCGGAAAAGCAGGCGTTCCGAAAGCGTGGTGTTTCGAACCACGACTGGATGCCCTTTCCTAATGCCAGCACCGACCCGGGGCTCCCGTGAGCCTCCCGCAAGGCCGCTGTTGGCCGCGGAGCCGCACGGGGCACCGCCTCAGTGTGTCGTGAGCGTGTTTTTGACCTCGCGCCGAGTTTAAATGGGGTGAAACGTTCTCCTGCACGCCACGGGCCTCTCTCAGAAGTGAGACAGCCTAGAGAGCTCAGGGCAGCTGTTAAAAAGCGCTTGGGGCTGGATTTTCTGTTCCTGCCATTCAGACCATCGCCCCATCACCGTGTGCGGACCTCAGGCAGGTCGAGCCACTGAGACATTTTCTGACAAAACCAATCTTCATCAGAAAATGTCAATTCCAATGAGATCGAAGCATTTAATCCCCAGATGTCTTAATTTCGACAGATGGATCCTCCCCGGGGTTTCCACGGTGGTAGCAGGATGTGAGCTGCGAGCGGCCGAGCAGGGCGGAGGAGATGAGCATCACCGAGATGATGGCGATGTCACCTGGAAAAGGTCTCTGAGCTCTCATGGAGTCAGCCCGGGACAGCGGGGCTGGATCTCTGCCGATGAGAAGAATGTGGCAGCGGTCACCTGGGGATGCGGCCGTTCCCAGCCAATGCAGCCTTTCCTTCTGCAGAAAGTCCTGTCCCTCTTCCACTGGATCTTCTCCCGGAGACCCGGAAAGCTGTGTCCCCTCCGCTCCGGGCTGGAGCTGCGCTGGGAGCTGCTAATCGCTGCCAGTGGGTTTAATTGGTAGCTGGAACACACAGAGCCCATTAAAGCCCACGAGGGTGCCACGGGCTCTCGTTCAGGCGCAGGTGACGGAGCAATCAAACCCACTTAGGTAATAAAACAGCTGGAGTCTGGAGGCAACCGCCTGAGGCACCAAACCACATGGCAGGCGGGACAGCCCTTGAAAAACTCCGTGCCCGGTTGTCCTTTGATGGAAAATGCGGGGATTAGGCGGAGCATTGCAGGATTGTACTGGTTAGAGATGGGAAGCCAGGCAGAGAAACCTTGGATCATCTTCAAAAAGCAGCAGAGAGAGGGAGTTCCTTGAGCACAGACCTCGCCGGAGAGGCTCCCCAAGGTCCGTTCCCGGTGGGAATGATGAGCGAGAGCACCTGATGCCCTGGCTGTAGGTGTCACCATACCCACAATATCCCCGGCCCCTTTTGCTGGCTTTTGGTGCCAGGGCCGGTAACCCTGACCCCTGACCATCACACGGAGCTACGATGCCGGAAAGGGCTTTCTGGCTCTCCATTTCCACGTAGGGATTTATCTCAGAAAGGATTCCCGTTGCTCAGGAAGCCAGAGCTGAGCACTGGCCGTCACCTGAGTCCGGCTCGTTCACTTCATCTGGTTTTTACCCAATTTTCCTGGCTGAGCACCCAAGACCAGAGGCTGGTGGGGTCTTTGGGCCGGCCTGGGAGAACGGTTCTCCTGCTCCAGCCGTTGTTTCGCTGGTTATGAGTGTGGAAAATGAGATCAGAAAGGGCTCCATGCACTGGAAAAGGCGTTTCTGGGCTTCCCGCTGAGTGCGCCAGCCTTGCTCTGGGGTCTGGGTGTGTTCGGGTCCCGAGCTTCCTGGAGGTGTGGAAAACCAGCGGGCGAGCCCCTCAGAGAGGAGACACTGCTGATGCCCCCCGCTCCAGCTGACTCCCCCAGCAATGTGCGGACGAGCAGCGCGCCCAGGTCCCGTCCCAGAGCCCCCAGCATCCTGGGCGCGTTCCCGGGGCAGAGCCTGGAGTCAGCTCCTGGCAGCAAAATGCAGCTTGGAGCAGTTTGCTTCCGTGGGGAGCATTAAATCCGGGGCTGGGAGCTGAACGGCTCCCTCCAGCCTTCCTTCTCCAAGATGCTGAAATGCAGAGAGGAGACTGAGAGGAGCCCAGCAAAAATATGCCGAAGAGTCCTGACAAAAGCTTCGGGCTGTCGGGAGAGCATTAAGGAAGCCGGGGGCTGTCGGCCGAAGGGGAGAGAAAGCGCCTGGGCCCGCAGCAGAGATTCCCCATTGCAATAATTCTGCGGAGCCGCCGCTGCGCAGCCAAGCTCGCCGCGAAGCTCCCCGGCAGCCGCACTCCTCTGCCCATCGCCCGGCACTGCAGGCTCTCCGCAGGCGGCGGGAGGGAGAGGGTGACGCAGAGCTGGGCTGGTGGGGAGCAGAAGAGGAAGGGGTTTCCCCAGCTCCCACCACGGCCAGGGTGCCAGCGCGTTGGCAGGCCACGCTGCCGGGACGCGTCAGATGCTTTAGCGAGTGCACTGGACCGCAGGGCGTCGGGGATGCCCGTTGACCCTCTCCCATCCCTCGGACCCCCAGGGACAGGGCTTTCCTGGCAGCGCAGCGATGCGGGCGCAGTTCTTCCCCCAAGCCCAGTCCTCCGGAGTCGGGGTCCAGCCCGGTGGGGTCTCCTCCATCCCTCCACATGAACCCTGTGCGGAAGCGTCGCTCCATGGTGGCCGTGCCTGCATCCGCGCAGCAACACACGCGGCGACAGTTGCTTTCCCAGTCTCCTCTCGCCGGATCCAGCCTTCCCCCATGCGTGTCCGGACCCAAAACACCCATCTTTCGGGGTTCGCCTCAGCCTCTCAGGTGAGGCTGCGGTGAGGTCGGGGTTTTCCTTTCCCTGTGACGCTGTCTGACCCTATCTGACCCGCGGTGCCCAGCAGCATCCCCACGAGGAGGGACGCGTGCCCAGGCCCTGTTGAGAAGAGGTGGAGCGGGAGAAGGGCCAGGAAAACTCCCACTGACCCCGACACCTGCGACACCTGCGCCGTGTGAAACCAGCCTCACGCGTTGCTGGGGCTGGATTTTCCGGGCTGGATAAACACACGCTCTTCCCTCAAAAAGGTATTTGCTGGGAGCGCAACCCAGCATCCTCCCACGCCCCACCAATCCCCCGATCATGCTTCGCCCTTTCAGCAGGGCTGGGGGGTGGCCGGAGGGGCTGGGGGGCTGTGAAGCCCCCCCACATCCAGCATGCAGCCACCAAACTTCACTTTTTTTTTTTTTTTCTGTAGCGACAGGACCCGGGCTCCGTGGCGGGCGGGGAGGGGAAGGCCGTGGCGGGGGCTGCAGGGGGT